>NIPM01000847.1:0-43033 GCA_002738285.1 Holacanthella duospinosa | reverse complement strand
TCCAATGAACAATAAAAGAAGAAAGGAGTACTCAGACTACAGTAAAGGTCTCAAAGAAGTATATGGCACTTCATATGATGATCAAAGATTAAAGCTCATAGTAGAGAACAATCCTGTATTAAGTCGAATTAACTGGGACACCTTCTATATACACAAAAACTTTTAGATAATCATGGAATATATCAGAAGTCTCGTATAGTAAAGAAACCCCCTCTCTCTCTGATGCTTTATACGAACAAAGCAAATAAATATAAATTTGTTCTACAGCACGCACTCCTTGTAATGGCAAAAGAGGAAGGTAAGTAAAAGTAAAAGAAGTGTTTATAAAAGAAGAATACCAAGTTCTTTATACCTGATCGGTATAACCCTGTTTAGGATCAAGTGGAGTTTGGCGTAAAGGAGGTTTATCAGATATAACCTTATGTGATGTTGACACTGTGCTATTAATAGCTACATTGTTACANGGTTTATCAGATATAACCTTATGTGATGTTGACACTGTGCTATTAATAGCTACATTGTTACACTCCTCTAGAAGCTGAAGCATACAAAGAAGAAGTCGCTCAAGAAATAGCTATCCATAGAAACTCTATAGAAGCTGAAGCATACAGAACACAAGTCACTAAAGAAGATCCTCCTCTTAGAAGACACATAGAAGCTGAAGCATACAAAGAAGAAGTGCTAAAGGAATACCTCNCTAAAGAAGATCCTCCTCTTAGAAGACACATAGAAGCTGAAGCATACAAAGAAGAAGTGCTAAAGGAATACCTCACCATACTATCATCGATCTTACCAGCGACACCGAAGAATCCCACCCAGGTCTCTCCAGACCGGCCAAAAAGTCTCACTCGCAGTAAGTTTCCTTCAGCCTCCCTAGGAAATCCACAGGACCCGAGCAATTTTCCTCCAGAAATTATTCTCAACCAAAAATAGCTGTGTTTATAATTGTTTTGATTTATTCCCAAAATTAACCAGGGTTGAAATTTTTCATTGGTTATTATTTTAGGAATTTCAAAAAATCAACCAATTTTATAATACTCTATTATAAAAGTATTCAAACTATAAATAGGTACCCCTGTCTAGGGTATAAAAGGACTAAAAGTTTTTAAATAAATTTTCCCGGATTGAAAATCTTATTTTTTAACTTTTATAGATACCTATATATATATTAGGCACATATTAGAAGACTCGATATTATCAATGCGTAAATACACATAAACCCAAACCTGAAGAATCCTTCCTCCTACCAAAACCCATGATATTGGCGCTCACTTGGTCTATGTTGATGATGACATCCCTTCTATCAATCCTGATAGGTCTCCAGTGACGCAAAAGTTCTTGGATTCTAATGGTGCTGGTATTCGTCCTGACACGGTGGCTATGAAACCCCCTTTCCTCGTCTGCTATAGCTCTTCCGGGACATTTTGGCTTCTATAAGAAAACTTATGAGAAGTTGTACCAGGAGGTGGTACAAAAACTGGAGACTTTAAACCTCGATCAGCAATATGCCGATCAAAAGTTCCTCGAAGATACTAAAAATGTATCGGATCTCAGAAAGTTCAAGAACTATGTTCTTACTCTAATCTCAAAACGAACTACCGCTAACAAAACCTTAGATCTCGTTCAACAAAATACTGAATCTCAAATCGAATTCAAGGTCAGCCACAACTTTAGAAATACTGAGTTGAAAGATCTGGTTGAAAAGGGAAAGCGAAAGTTTCTTGAAAACTATATAGCAACTGTAATCAATGATTTAAAAGGTCGTATTAATACTTAAATACAAAGATTTGTAACTCTCCTCAAGAACTTTTGGATATCCTACAAAATAATCTGTTGCAAGAGTCAAATGACATTGTTAGAGGAATAGCTAATAATAAAGCTATATATGCAAAGATGGAACTTGAAAAGTTCATCACGCAACAACAAGTCAATTCTAGCCTCAATACTGTAAATTTCTCCGACAATATTTATTATTTTGTAGGACATAAAGCCAAAGAAGAAAATTAAAAGGATCTATAAGGGTGAAAAGACAAAATTCCTGAAGAAAGTTCTGAAAGAAAAGCCAAGACCTCATCCAAAAAAGTAAACATCCATTGAAATTCCAGAGCAAATTATCAATTTATTCACCCTCGGATCTAATTTTAATTTATTTTTAAAGGCCAATCCAAAAGAATTTAGTGAAACAAATCAAGTGGAAAATCCTTGAAGAAATTTGTTTCAAATACAGAGAAAACTTCAAGCAAAAAGAAAAAAATCAAAAACGATGAATGATATTTTTTCATTAAACTTTTCTTCTTTCGAATCCACTCATTATTTGAAAGATGGAAAGATAGGTATAACCACTCCATAAAATTAATTGAAAAAGGGAAGCCAAATCTGATGAAACTCATTTTCCACTGATATAATTCACTAAGAACCTGTGAAAGGTAGGTCTATATGTGGATGGGTAACAAAACCTCTAAGTAAAAAACTTAGACCTGTTGTTGCTTTTAAGTCCTAGATACTGTAACCGTTTAAACATATACTAAAAAACCTATACTTGTTGCATCAATATATACAAAGATTAATACCTACGAAGGCTTAGAAGTTTTACAAAACTATTTTTACGGTCATAGAACAACATATATCTTAGATTGGTATCTATTCCTCTTAAAATCCATTTTGAAAAAATAATTATTTTGGATTTTTAGGAGAAGGATATTTAAAAGTATCCGGCACCGCTATGGGAAAGACCCCTGTAGCTCCTGAATACGCCAACTTGTTCATGTGTTACTTTGAAGAGATCTTGAAATATAAAGAATCGGGTCTCTTCCCAAAAGTGCACATGAGATATCTCGACATGTTCATTTGGGAGAAATCGGAAAGTGATCTATTATTTATCGACAAATTAAGGCTAATCGGGCGGTTTTCGTTATTTATAAAATTACGAAATTTCTAAAATTTTAAACACTAAAATGAAATTCGAAAATGATAAACTTATTTAAAATAGAAAAGAAATGTCAAAAATTAAAACAATATTTTGTTTAATAATTTTTTTCATTTTTTAAAATCACATATCGAACAAGAAATTATTTCTCTTTTATCTCTTAATGGTACTTNTAATAATTTTTTTCATTTTTTAAAATCACATATCGAACAAGAAATTATTTCTCTTTTATCTCTTAATGGTACTTGCTTCTTAATTCCACATTAACTACCTTCTATCACATTTTTATGAACATCTGTTTCTTTATTAACGAATTTTTGAATGATTTACTACTCCATGTTCTGTATATTCATTTTTCAATTCATTATATCGTTTCGTAATTATAAAAATAGCCCGATGCTCCAAAATTGAAAAAAGATCACCCTCTCTCAAACTCACTTTTACTTATAGTGACAAAGTACAATTTTTGGATCTGAATCTATCAATTACCCAAACCCATGGGGGTGAGTAATCGAAACCTTCGATAAACTTACAAATCTTCACCTATATACTGATCCAAACNACCCAAACCCATGGGGGTGAGTAATCGAAACCTTCGATAAACTTACAAATCTTCACCTATATACTGATCCAAACCCATATGCTCCATATCGTTACAGATATAATTGGATCATAGGAGAACATTTAAGAATTATACGTACTAATTCAACAAAAGATACATATTTTAAAAATATCTCAAAGTTTAAAAAAAATCTCTTAAAACGCCACTATAAGCTTAAAAACATTGAGTTCGTAATCAAAAGACACAATTACGAAGATAGACATCGTCATTTAAATAGAAAAATCTTCGACGAAGATTTAAGCGCTCGTAATTTTATAAAAATGCCAAACATACCACGAAGGCATTTAATTGAAAGGTATTTCGAAAACGTTTTAAGGAAATAAAATTCTATAGAGTTTATAGATCCTCATAGAATAACTTTCGTCATCACAGCTGGCAAGACATTATTAAATGTTCTTGAAGTCCATAACAAAGGCAAACTTATGGAAGCTCAAGATGAGACTCTATAAGTTATGAAGTATATCCCAGAGTGATATATATTTCACCATTTTCCCATTTATGGCTCAAAAATATAAATTTTAATACAAAATTATATTATTTACTAGACGATATTGATGATTACTCACATCTTCTCACTTATTCATATATAATCTAATATATTTTTGATTTTTTCAAATATAAAAATTCAAGACAGAAATATTTCGAAATATATGGATATTAATCATTCTTAATATATTATATAATGAAAGTCTAATGATTATATGAGAATGTTATTTTTTATACTAAGCTTAGATGGCTAAATGGTTTTCCACACAAAAAACTAATGGCCGAGGGTTCGAGTTCCAGACAAGTCAAAAAAAATCTTGGTATCCAAAAATAGCACACAGCTAAACTAAACGTAGCACTGCGTAACAACTACGAAAAATTGCGTAATCATATGAAAATTAAAAAAGGAAAAAGTATATAAGGAGCACCAAATCCTGATGAGAAAATATCAAACATTCCAGCTATGTCGACTACTTCTGGTGCTTATGATACTGTTTCTGATGGAATCCTTCCTCCTACCCAAAACTCAAATTCTATATTTTTGTAAAATAGGGAAATATTATGAACGGAGTTAGTTTTTTAAAATTGAAGAAATATATAAAAGATATCAATTGCTACATCTAACCCAACTTTATCCATAGCAAATAAACAGCCTCCTTTTATGATTATTGATTTAAAGCAGTCTTACATGAAGAGAAGTGTTCTTTTGATTTATAATGGATACTAGATTTTCAACAATCTTAAAGAACTCAGTTTTCAATGAAGTGGATTATCGCCTTTTTATTTGATATTTGTAGTTAATAATCGCTGAACTATATCGAGGATTTTGAATTGCTAAATGCAGCGCATCATCCTTTTCATTGATGTAATTTTTGGCGGCAATATTTAACTGCTTTGTATTCAATGAAGAGTATTATTACCATGGCTTTTTGATGTGTTTCTTTGCTAATAATAACCGAACTATATTGAAAAAAATGAAGTGCAGTAGTGCCAGAACCATCTTGTTCATATCAATAGCTTAGCTATTTTCACATGTCTGTTTTTTATCGCATAATGAAGTGTCGTTTGCTCATTTTGATTCATTCATGTTTCAAGTAATAAGTAGACAATTCCAATAAAATCGTATCAACTTTTTTCACAATAACAACTTAAATCGCCTCCAATGTAGTTTGAATAGATCCGTATCATTGATTTTTGGTAATAACCATTTTACAAGCTCTAAATTTCTATTATAGAGTGCCTTGCTTTATATGGCAATTTATTTTCGGAAGAGACATCTTTTCAGAGATTAAAACAGACCTCGAATAAAATTTCAACCAGTTGATAAAATAAATTTAACAAACATTTTTTACTTTAAATTAACGTTTATTAAATTAAAGTTACTAAAATGAACGCAAGATAGTTACAGTGTCAGCCAAAATCGTTTTAATGTTTTTGAAATCAAACAAAAAATTGAATAAGTCTGAGAACATTTAATGAAAAAATATAAAATTAATATATTGAATATTAAATATTAAATAAATTACAATAAAAATAATTTTCCATTTATTGGAACGATTTTGATCCCAACTTGAAAAAAATACAAAAAACCTCATAAAATTATAATCAGAATTATAATCAGAAATTGTTTTTATAAAAATTATAGATAACATGAAGAAGATATCGGATACCAAAAACAGTGAAATTATTCAACCTTTAGTTGCTGGTGAATCATATGGCAAAATATCAAGAAAATATGGTGTTAGTAAGAGCACAGCTTATAGAATTGCTATCAAAAACAATCTAAACAAACTTAATAAATTAATGAATCTTGCAGAGCGTCCAAATAAGTTAAATGAAAGAGATGAAAGAATTATTGTACGAATCATTGAATCTGGAGAATGTACCACCACCGTATAAGTATCCAGATATTTATTTAAAAATCTCCAAAAGAAGATAAGTGCTTCAATTAAAAGGCTTTTACGTATAATAGGTATGAAGTCCGCTAGAAAAGTTAAAAAACCGTATCTAAGTCCAAAACATTGCAAAGAAAGATATGAGTTTGCTAAAAGGTATAGAAGTTGGACCGTAGAAGATTGAAAGCATGTGGTTTGGTCTGATGAAATTAAAGTAAATAGATTTGGTAGCGAAGGGGCTAAAATGGTGTTGGGAATCTAAAGAAAAAATGCTTAAATCTAGATATGTAGACCCTACATTAAAGTTTGGAGGTGGTTCTATCATGATATGGGACTGCATGACTCAATTTTGACCTGGCCTGATAACAAGAATTAACGGGACATTAGATTCAGACTTATATTGCGATATTTTAGGCGATGAATTGCTCAAGACATTAGATTATTATGAAATCCCTATAACTGATATGATTTACCAACACGATAATGACCCCAAACATACATCAAAAAAACAAAAAACGCTTGTTAGATTTCAATATCAAGGTGCTCGATTGGCCAGCGCAGTCTCCGGACTTAAATCCAATCGAGCACCTTTGGATGCAGCTTAAACTCGATCTTTCTAGGTATGATGATACTGCTAGTGTAGTATTGAAATTATGGAATAGAGTTCAAGAAAAATGGAATGCTATTGATAAAGAAACATGTTTAAAGTTGATTATGAGCATGCCTAATAGAATTGAGCAAATTTTGAAGGCTAAAGGCGGCTATAAAAAATATTAAAATAGTTGGGGTCAAAATCGTTCCAATAAATGGAAAATTATTTTTATTGTAATTTATTTAATATTCAATATNTAAAATAGTTGGGGTCAAAATCGTTCCAATAAATGGAAAATTATTTTTATTGTAATTTATTTAATATTCAATATATTAATTTTAGGTTTTTTCATAAAATGTTCTCAGATTTATTCAGTTTTTTGTTTGATTTCAAAAACATTGGAACGATTTTGGCCGACACTGTAACCACTTTATTTTCATCAAATTTATCANTTTTGTTTGATTTCAAAAACATTGGAACGATTTTGGCCGACACTGTAACCACTTTATTTTCATCAAATTTATCAATGTTTTAAACTTATTTCCATTAGGTTATGAGCCCCGGTAGTACTAGTTTTGAAGCTCCATCCCGCAGGATTGAAAAATTAAATGAAAATCATTATGAACACTGGCACACCAAAGTGCAATTTATTTTGGAAAAAAGAGACTTATGGAACACAGTTACAAATGTTCCNTATGAACACTGGCACACCAAAGTGCAATTTATTTTGGAAAAAAGAGACTTATGGAACACAGTTACAAATGTTCCTAATTCTCCGATAACAGATGATGAGAGGGGTAAAGGTTTAAGAGCCAAAGTTGAAATTTTACTCAGTATTAGCGATAACTTGATCAACAGCTTCAAAAACATTAGTGATCCAAAAAAATTCTGGAATAAAATTGAAGATACTTACCAATCTAAAAGTATTGGAAGTAAAATNAACATTAGTGATCCAAAAAAATTCTGGAATAAAATTGAAGATACTTACCAATCTAAAAGTATTGGAAGTAAAATGTTTTTAAAAAGGAAGTTTTTCACCTATAAAATGAATGAAAAGGACTCTATGCAAGCACATATAAAGTCAAGCCTATGGCTGAAAAATTAGAGAGCATGGGATCAGGTATTAACAATGAAGATATTATTCATGTTCTTTTGGATAGTCTACCTTCAACTTATGAATCATTGGTGAAAAGTTTGGAAAGTAGAGCTGATATAAATATGGAGTTTTTATGCGTTAGATTGCTACACGAGGAAAGCAAACGAAAACAAAAGATATATTAAAATTATGAAGAAAAACTCTTATTTAATAAGAATAATAATTATAGGCAAAGAAAAAGGGCAATCAAATGTTATAATTGTCAAAAAATGGGACATATTAGTAAGGATTGCAAAAACAAAATAAATGATAAAGCTTTTGCAACTTCAGAAGTCTTATTTAATGTAAAATAGATTGGAGATAAAAATGGGTGAATGATGTATGGCATATTGATTTTGGAGCCTCATAACATTCTTTAGGAAATAAGAAGCTTTTTTATGAATTTGAAGAGTCTTCGAAATTCCCCCCTTTTTTGATGGGAAATAATGAAAAACTTGATTGTTTGGGAACTGGTAAACTCAAGATTAAGAATAATGGCATAGAACTTGTTATTGAAGACGTTTACTATATACCATCCCTTGAGAATAATTTAATCAGTGTCTTAAAGCTATATGATAGTGGTTTCAACATAGAATGCAAAAAAATAGTTACATTATCAAAAACTCAAAAGGTGAATCCATTAGAGGCAAAAGAGAGGGAAATATATATACCTTATGTAATAATGAAGTTTTAAGTTTGGCTAAAAATATTAGTGATGAAAGTTTATGGCACAAAAGATATGTACATTCAAATATGGACAGCGTAAAATCAACTTTAAAACATTTTGATATCAATATTAATGGTTTGGAAGAAGAGAAGTGTGAAGACTGCATCGTCAGTAAAATGACTAAGAAACCTTTTAAAAGTTTAGGTGAGATAAGAAGCAATGATATTTTGGAAATGTTACATATGAATTTATGTGGTTCTATGCATGTAAGTGTACCCATTCAGGAAAAAGGTTTTTTTATTGTTATTGATGACCTCACAAGGATGAATTTTAGTTTTTTGATCAAGGACAAATCTGAAGTTTATGAAAAATTGGATTTTTTCTTTGCAGAAATAGAAAATCAAACTGAGAAAAATATTTGAAGAATTCAATGTGATAATGGTAAAGAGTTTTCAAATAATAAAATAATAAAACTATGTGGTTCTAAAGGAATTTCAATCCAGTACATTTCTCCTTATAATCCTCAAATGAATGGCATTTGTGAGCGTGCTAATAGAAGTATAGCTAACAGATAATCTTGTGAAAATAGTTTGCGAAAACTAACTTTAGAATATTGGGGTGAAGCATTTTCAAACTATTTATGTCAAAAATGGAATGTTCAATAATGTTACTAACTTGTAAGGTAAGTGAGTCAAGAAACTATTTTCAATATATCCAAAAAACTTGAAACTTTTTGGATGCTTAGTCTATTAGCATGTATCAAAACAGACAAAGCATAAGCTAGAACCCAAGGCAAAAAAGGGAATATTTTTAGGTTATTATAAAACAGAAAAAATATATCGGATAATGGACGTTGAGACTAGAACTATCAAAAATGTTAGAGATGTAATTTTTATGGAAGACAAATTTATAACAGATATAGAAGGTATAAATAGTGATAATGAAGAAGGAGGCGATTATATAACTTTTAATCAGTTAGCCATTAACAATAAAAATAATGAAATTACATCATTTAAAAATCCTTCACCAGATGAAAGTTCAAATAAAGGTAACGAGGTTTCTAATAATGAAAACATTTCTGAAAAATTGCCAAGTGTAGATCCAAAAACACAGTCACAAATGACAAGAANGGTTTCTAATAATGAAAACATTTCTGAAAAATTGCCAAGTGTAGATCCAAAAACACAGTCACAAATGACAAGAAGACAAAAAAATTTACCCTCTGAAAGAGCATTGATTGTTAAAGAACCAAAATCACTTGCGAAAGCATTAAANAGAAGACAAAAAAATTTACCCTCTGAAAGAGCATTGATTGTTAAAGAACCAAAATCACTTGCGAAAGCATTAAAATCATATAATTCTCAACGTTGGTTAAATGCTGCACAAAATGAGTATAATTCTTTGATTTTAAATAATACTTGGATACTTTTTGAAGAACCAGAGGATGCTAATATTATTTCTTGTCGTTGGGTTTTTAAAATTAAGAAGGTTGCAGCAGGAAATATGATGTATATAAAGCCAGATTAGTAGCTCGCGGCTATATGCAACAATTAAATTTAGATTTTGATGAAATTTTTAGCCCAACACTATCAATTTGGCACTTGAGTTTAAAGAGCTAAATAGAGATACCAAAGAAGTTTCTTCCATTGAGTTGCTTTTTCATGAAAGACCAAATATGTTCGATGGGGTTCAAATCGGGACTCTGGCTGGACCAAACCAGAGTCTCGATTGATTTCTCGCCTAAATATTCTCTTACTACCTCGGATGTATGTTTGGGATCATTGACATGCTGAAACACGTAGTCAACAAAACCCATTTTAGCAGCAGATTCTTTTAACTTATTAACTGATATACATAAATATTGATATCTACACCAATTTCCTTGAATGAATAGCAGATTTCCTACATCACAAGCAGAGAAACATATCCAAACATTCAATCCACCTCTACCAAACTTGATGGTTGTTTCTACATACAGTAATCTCCCGATTAAGTTCGCACAAAATTCACGAAAATCAGGGTTCAACATTTTTTTCAAAAAAGTGAATTTTAATCAATAATATTATTAATTATTTCTTGGGCATATCAAATAAGGTCATAAGCGCAAGGGTATCTGCTTCTTTCTTTTTTTCATCCAACGAAAAATCTCTCATCTTCTTTGAAAATGCTTCAAAATCGCGCATGATATCATCTTAAGCGTCTCTAGTTTTTTCCTGAAAGTCTACAGAATTCAATTGATTCTCTATTTTATCAATTAGATCGTAAAGTTTATAAAAATTGAAGGAAACTTGAGGTTGAATTGGTTCTTCAACATCCATTATATCATATTCATTTTGCAAACTATTAGATGTAGAGTTAATAACTTCGTTGACTTCTCCCAACAAAGCTCTAGCGTATTCTTCATTATCTTCATCATCAATATGAATGTAATTGTCTAAATCTTGATCGTTGATTTCATCTGATATTGCTTTGATACGCTTAACTAATTCAGACATATCAAAAACAGTGCTATTTTGATTATCTACTATATCATGATTATTCACTATTTCAATCAAATTCAATAATACCCGCTTTCTTAAATGAATTTTCAATAGTAGTTTGTGTTATAGAATTCAAAGCCTCTTTCATATATTTTGCTGTATCCATTAAATGAGCTGGATTTCTGTAGTTTACTCCAGAAGTACCCCCTGCGCATTAACTTTGTCATTTTTCTCATGCAGGCTTTAGTATCGTCATTAAGTCTATAAAAAGAAAGAACATCCTTTAAATACAGATGTTTGTACCTTTTCTTTAGTGCAGCTATTATTCCCATATCGTAAGGTTGCTTCCAACTTGTGCAATTAGCTGGTAAAACACCACTTTAACGCGGTCTCTCTCGAATGCATCAAGTGACCTGGAGCGTAATCAAGAATAAGAAATACTGGTAGATTTGATTTCTTTCTGTCATCTGGGAAGAATACATCGTCAAACCATTTCCAGCAAACACCAAAGTCCATCCATGCTCTTTTTTGATTTAAATATGGGATAGGCAATCTTCTATTTTTACTACAAGTAGGCTCAATTGATTTTCCTATCATAGTTACAGGAATTTTATCGGATCCGGTAGAGTTAGTACAAACTATTAGCGTCACTTGTTCTTTTGATTTTTTTCTATCTCTTGTACTAGATATATGTTCTGAAGGCATCAAGAGAGTATATCTAGGCAACATACGAAAGAACAAACCGCTTTCATCTAAGTTGTACACATTCTCGCATTTATATTCTTTAATTTGATTATACAACTTATTTAATGATTCCAATAGAACAGGATCGTTTTTATCTACTTTAGCCTCTTCTCCGTGGAGCGACATATTGTTTATACCATATCGAGATCTAAAATTAGACAATCATTGCAAAAGAGTCTTAAATTGTTCTTTTGTTATATTGAATTCTTCGGCAATCTCTTCTGCTCTTTCTTTAGCCAGTGAAGGCGGTACAGCTAGTTTAGCCAGGCGCATCGAATTGATCCAATCATATTTCTCCTCTATTTTTGTAAATTTTCCTTTGCTAAATCTAAAAGTTTCTTTTTTTTGTTCGCTCATTAAAGCTGTACGTTCTGAGATAGAATCTTTTTGATCCATAATCTTTCTAATAGCTGTATCGCTGACACTATATTCTCTTCCGATTGATCTTTTGGTAGGTGGATTAAGGCTAGTAAGTTTATATATAATTTTTCCTTTAGTCTTCATTTAATCTCTTTCCTTTTCCTTTATTCTTCATTTGATGGATGAAAGTTTTCATTTTGTTGAAGATTTAAAATCGAGTTGGTCTATATAAATCCCAATAACCAAAAGAATGTAAAATTTTGATAAAAAGTTTATTTAAATATTAAAATTCCTTAAGTTCGCATCTCCCTATTAAGTTTGCATTAAAACTCTGGGTTCAATATACGAACTTAACCGGGAGACTACTGTAAACATTAAAATGCACTTTTTATATATTGAAATCGCTTCTTTTATTTAAAAAGCAAAAGAATAAACAAACAGGCGAACGCCCTATGATTGCACCATAAATCATTACTTTCAAAATCTGTTTATAACTTCAAATCCAAGCAAAAGATTCATCATCGACTTATCAATGCGAGTTCACATTGATCACAAAGAAGGTTCATTTGATAATCACTCAATATGCTTCTTAATGCACTTTATCAACTTCATTTACCTCATTATTTTCTTATAATCTTTAAGTAATGGTTCTTATAAAAGCTTCCTAATTATTCATCAGACAAAAATCTTCGGATCAAGTAAAATATTCGCCCCAATTATTTTTAAGTCAATTATCCGCCCCAGAATTTTATTGAGTATTAACCAATTTAACAAATAAGGATGATACAAAAACAGAGAACATAACCAAATGAAGTTGAGTGTTTTGACCACCATCGAGTACATTCCTATATGTCAGTATCGATTCAAATGCATCTGAACCACCAAATCTGTCTCGCCACATGAACTCAAACACTGTTCCTGTTCTTCACTTTAGGACATCCTTTAGTCAAGCACTTCCATCCTTGCCAGTTGAGTACTTCACAGAAACCATTACGCAAACATGATTCACAAACTACCACACTTCTCAATATTCCCTTATTTCTTAAAAACATAATTGCTACATCAACATCTCCACTAGCTGCTCATAAAATATCCATTCTCCATTTTTTAAGGGTTACTAATTTTTTCAATTTTTGAGTCAATTATCCGAATCTTCTACCATAGTTCATAATAGCTCCTTCAAGTCCAAGTAAGTTGAGAAGACTTGTTTTCTTACTTGCCATATCCCAATCCACCTAAAAAGTTACTATTGCTAGTATAAAAAAAACGGGTGGGACGTTCAATTTAAGAATTTTTTCAGTTCTAAGAGCATTTGACCAAAAAAATTCGAAAATTGGCTGTAGTGACTCACACGAGTTTTGACATTTGTTAAAAAGTCAAATCTAGTCCGATTAAATGGCAAGGTCAAAAGCTTAGTTGATTAATGATTTTGCTAATGAGTAAGCTTAAACCTGCATTACATATTTGGAAAAGGTTTTTGGTTCAGTGTCAGAATGTGGTATTCACTTCTATGAGAAACTATGAACTGGGAGTGATACTATGGAGTGCTCAGTATTTGGAACGAAATTTTCTGAAAATAAAGGTTAGTAGATTCATTGAGTTTTTATAAATTTAATGACATAATATTGAGATTTCATTGATTATTAACTTTGCCTTTATGCAATTTAATTTGCCAACTTATCAAATCATTAAAACAATGCAAAAATTCGAGTATAAAGATTATGACTTAGTGATGATTATAAAAATCAATTTCTATAATGCATTAATCGCTACCTTATTTGTAGTGGAAGCTTTGCCATTAACTTATCGATATGTACCAACCATTCAATATGGCTATTTCAGATAAATTTTAAATAGCACTAAATGATTTTATTAGTCTCAATCTACTTTTCTGACGTAGGATTTTGGAAAGTTTACCTTTCCACCAATCTTCGTTGATGTAATTTGTTACTAAAAGAATTTGCCCTTGTTTACATCCCAATTCGTCTTGATCGTCAAAATCATAAAGAGCCTCACAAGAGAAATATCTTTTTGAGACAGGTTTGGCATAAGTGTTTGAGCATGGTCTTGCGTAAGTTTTTTGCTAGCTATGATATTCTTGTTGATAAGCAACAACCATATTGATGTCCTTGTTATTTTAAGTATTTGCTTTCATTGTTTTCCGAAATGTATGAGGTTTTTGGCCTGTTTGGAGTAAATCCTGAATTGGAAACATGGCTGTACTGATCTTATTCTAAAAACCTTAATTACATCATTACCTTCGCTAGAGCTAGTCAATTCGGCTCTTGGTGCTTCTTTTAAAATGTAGTTAACAGATGGCGTGCTATCTAAATCGATCTTCTTGTTTCATAATTGGATTTTATTCTTGTTTGAAATTAGCTTGAGTAGAATAGGAAACATCTAAAAATAATAAGAAATAAGCTAAGTTTGTATTATTGGATACGTTTCTTGGAGCCTTGAGTATATTGACAGGATTTGGAGTGTATCCTAAAATTAAGATTACTAGATTACAAGTTGTTTCATAATCAGATGTATTTGATTCAACTTTGATAAGTCTCTTTCGATGGTTTTTACTAAATACTGAGTAAAATCGGTTTCTGTCATTTCGAAATTGGTTAAACAATCACGCATTTATAAGGCACTTTAAGTCCCCAATAATTGGTTGATTAAAAATTGGGTTGAAAAGGGAATAAAGTGCCATTCAATACAAGGCTATTCCAAAACAGACCAACCACCACCATTTTCCAAAATCCGAACCGATTCTGGAGCTACGCCAGATCACATACTTCTTCGTATTTCTTTGATATGCATTGTATACAAACAAATCCAAAATAAGAATGGCGCCAAAGTCTTGCATGCACAATTCGCAGTTTTTAATCTCATTCGATTGTAAAATGGAAGATGACCTTTAACTCGAGCATATGTTTCTCAAGCTTTTGTCTGCTAAATCTTTTATGGTGAAATTTTTAGTCAATCTTTTGGGTACAGCAGAAGCCACAGTATTGACAGAAGTCACAGTGTTAGCGAACTAGGACTCAATAACGAATATCTCTTTAATTAGTTGACTAGGCCTGATCTTGTATTGCCCAATTTCGTTCTATAAAGCAATTGTTACATCCTCTAGCTACTCTGGCGTTGGAGGCATTTAATAACAAACTATTACGCCGTTTCACGCAAAGAGGTAAAGGAAAAAATTTATTATGAGATATAAAAAGATAAAACTTTGTAGTTTATATATATGAACCTTCTACTTTTATTACATCGCTCCATCTTTCAGCTAGCTGCTGAATACCATTCATAGGACCCTTTATATAAAGTTCCTGGATAATACTCTCTAGTTGTAATTCCAACTCTTCCCAATTGTCATAATCATTTTCTCTTAACTTCCTCTTTAATTTACCAAAACAATTAAAATCAGGTGGACTTATATCTGGACTATATGGAGGATGGTACCAAGTGCCGATTTTTTATCATCAAAAAAATCCATTACAAGCTTTGATTTATGAGGTCTTGCATTATCCTGTAAAACCATAGGATACTTGAATTTCTTATCAGGTTGCCATTTTAGTAAAACTTCATTAATAAAGCCTATATAGACTTCTGAAGTTACCATCTCTTTAGCTGCACAAAACTTCCCATATGCAACACCATTATAATCCATTGCTACTATAAACATTCTTTTTCTCTGATAGTTTGATTGTGCTACAATTTGTGGTGGTTTTTCGTCCTTAGTTCTCCAAAATCGAGATGGTCACGCTGAGGTTTCATATATAAAGTAAGCCAAGTTTCATCTATAGCCAATGTTCTGTTTATTAGGGTTTTTTGTTTTGATAACTGCTCTAAATTATATCTACATGCTAATACTCTATGTTCTCTTTGTTCTTGTGTGAGAAAATGAGGAACTCATTTGCTCAATAATTTCTTCATTTGTAAATCTTCTGTTAAATACCGATAAACAGTAGCTTTGCTACAATTTACTAACATTGAAAGTTCGAGGCACGACCAGGCTCTACTTTGAGCAAGATATTCTTTAATTTTCTCAATTGTATTTTCTTTTATTAAATGATTACTTGTATCGCCTCCTCTAGTGTCTTCAACGCAATTTTGGCCCTTATTAAACTTAGAAACCATATTTTTCACTGTATTATATTTATAGGCCTTTTCTCCTATCGTTTTAACCAATTCTTTGTGTATTATTTCCGAACTGTGGCCTAGAATTAATCCAAATTTGATAAATACACGTTGTTCTTTATCGGTTATTGAATTTTTCAATTTTTGCAAGTTATCCATTATAGTAATTTAAACAAATATGCTTTAAAAATAAATCTTAATTTATAGAAAATATTATATATAAATCTTGGCACTAGATATTAATTTGCATATTTATTATTAATTAAAAGTCGCTTACCTTTTTGCGTAAAACGGCGTAATATTTTGCCGCATAATCATCAATGATGCTTTCTTTTGAATTCTAAATTGCAAATCATTCTTGCACATGATCGGAACCTAGATGGGTGCTTTGTAATTTTTTATATTGATTTCAGAGCTATTTTTTTGGTGTTTGCGCTCCGATAATACTAGGTCGTTTCATTTGCACCTGCCTCAGTTTGAACATTAATACCAGAAAGTATAATTAAGCTATAATAAAATCCAAATATGTTTGTTAATTAGTAGTCACCACTTTTATCAATGACATCTTGCCATATATCCGGTAATCTTTTTACGCTAGTAAATTTGCCATTTTCATTAAGGTCTTGAATTATGAACTTAATGTCTGCTTTCAGTAAATTCATGTCATTATATAGTTTCCCACGAAGAGGATCTTTAATTTGATTAAAACCATCAATGTCTGGTGGACTCATATCTGGTGAATATGGACTATGTTGTAACCTAGACCTTTTTTTTTCTTGAAATAACTGCTGAACTAGTTGATGCCGATGTGGAGGGGCATTAACATGAAGAACAATAGGTCTTCCTATCATATTATCAGCAGCCCATTTGGTCACATTTCTTTCTAGAAAGTCATGATAACGCTGTCCGTTCATGGTTTGATTTTGCTCATAGTCTCCCAAAACTTAACACCATCAAAGTTCATTTCGATAACTAATAAGATTTTTCTCTTAGTAACCTTGCAGCATACTAGATTTCCTGCCGAAGTACCTGGTTGTACCCATACCATGGCCTGTGTTCGTGTTGGTGGAGTATACTTAGCAACCTAACTTTCATCAATGGCTATGATAGAATGCAAGATTCTCGGATGACAAGCGAGATGATTTAAATTAATTTGGGCTGAATCAATTCGAGCTAACTTCTGTTCTTCAGTCAAAAAATGAGGAACCCAATTTGCAATTTTCTTGACTAATCCAAGATCTTGCATTAAAATACGCCAAATCGTAGATTTGTTTGAATCTAAATGGTCAGCTAGCATCTGTGTTGACTGAAGTCTATTATCATCTAGAGCTTGTTTCACTTGGTCAATCAGTTCTAAAGTTCTAGCGCTTGTTTGATGACCCCCTCCATGTTGACTTTTTACTTCATATCTTCCAGACTTGAACTTTCCCACCCAGTCTCTTACGCTTCTTTGACTATATGTACTTGACCCTAAAAGTTTCTTTAGACGTCGATGGATTTCTAGAGCAGTAAGTCCTTCATTTACGCCAAATTTGATAAAAACTCGCTGCTCTTGATCACTTCTTGAAGAAATTGTTTTTTGGCTCTCCATGGCTGAACAAAAAAGAAAATGTTTACATTATATGACTTATATATAACCAAGCCTTATGAAAATCTAAGGGGCTTCGTTTTAATTAATGTAGTTATTCGTACTTATTGATCAAACTGCGGCGGGTGTAAGTGAAACGAACTAGTACAACAATTGTGCTTTGTATTTCTAATCTAACGCTAAGCTCCAATGACTAAATTTGATGGTAGAAAAGGAGATTTCGCTTGAATTGTCGGCCAAATAAGCACTAGAATTAGCAGAATCGAAAAAAGAGCTATCATTGGATTCAACGGGTCTTAAAATACTTCCTTTGTCTTTTTTTATTAAATTCAACCACGTATTTTCTTTTAATTGTCTATGTTGCCAGGTCATACAACGCCACTAACAAGTGAAATGACTTGTGACTAAAAGATTTAACTTTGCCACATTTATTAAACATAAATTGGCAATTGATTTTAAAATAAAAAAGAAGAAAGTTTTGATCTATAAAAATGGTAAGAAAGAATAGCAACCAAGACACCAACGATCCTACCCGTCAACAGGTTATGAGTCTCGCCAACGGGAGGTTTATTGGCGGAATTATTGAAAATTTTGACGGTAATAGTTTTCAGCAGTGGAAATTCAAAATGAGGATGGTTTTGTTTAAAGAGCGTCTTTGAGATACTGTGGAATATGATAGTGAGGTAAATATTGAATCCCCTGAATTTAAGATGAGAAGTCAGGAAGCACTTGCGAGTATAGCTTTATCACTGAGTGACAAAGTTGTTGATAAAATCAGCAACTCTAGTACAGCCAAAGAGGCTTGGTCAAACCTTAAAAACTACTATGAGAAAGGCAGCATCATAAACATATTGGTGCTTGAAAATCATTTAAACATGTTGCAGCTCGAAGAGGATGGCTTAATGGAAGAGCATCTTAGTAAAATTAACTCGATTGTTGGTCAAATAGTGGCAGCCGGAGAAGATTTTAGTGAAAAGCGGAAAATCTCCACGCTTTTGTTATAAAGGGTTTCAAATCCATCGAATCGGACATAAAGCCAATACATGTCGAATGAGCAGAAAACCCACCAAAAAGCACATAAATCAAGGTGGTGATAGTAGGGTCAACAAGTCAGATCGAAGTATTAACGAGAACACTGCATTGATGACGGCTAAATTGGATGTGAGTTAGATGAGACGATTGTTTTAGATTCTGGTGCAACCTGCCACTTAACAGGTAATTATGATATATTAACAGAAATAAAACCAATCAAGCCGTTTAAGGTATATTTAGCTAATGGAACACCGATGGAAGCAACAAAAGCTGGAAAATTTGTGGTGGAATTAGATATAAATGGTAAAACTAGGTTGCAGGATAGAAATCTGGTCTATTTTATTGATGGATTAGCCAAAACTTTGCTATCTATTCCTGAAATGAACAAAAAAGTTTATACCATCTCAATTGCAAAATTATTAAAGATTGTAGAAGTGAAACCTATGTAGTGAGTATAAAAAGGATGTATCTAATAAGATTTGGTATCATAGATTTTGTCCTATTCATGATGATTATGTGCAATAGTGGATAGATATTCTCCTATAAATATTAAGCAAAGTTGTCACACCTCTGTTAAATCCAGCATGCCCAGACAATCTTTTAAGAAAATATCATATAAAAGTTATGATCCATTTGAAAAAATTGGTTCTGATATTTTCGGACCAACTTCTGTAACAAGTAAGGGAAACTCCAGGTACTTCGTCACATTTATTGATCACCATAGCAATTTTAGCTCGATCAAGTTTTCAGATACAGATCAGAAGTTCTCAACATATTCCGCACCTTTTTAAAGGATATCCAAACCCAATGCAACGCCCAAGTTAAGATATTTAAATCCGATAATACAGAAGTCTAAATTTTAAGCATTTACTTCAGGAAAATGGCATACGCCAAGAGTACACCATACCTCACTCGCCACAGAAGAATGGCAAAGCGGAGAGGCGCAATAGTACAATTATGAATCATGCACGTTCACTTTTAGCAAGCTCAAAATTAACAACCAATTTTTGGGCTGAAGCAGCCAATTTTGCTGTTTTCCTTGAAAACAGAACGTATTCATGTGTTATTGACGGATCCGCTTTGAAAAATTATTTGGTCAAAAAGTGGATGTTTCCAATTTGAGGATTTTTGGTTCCAAGGCCCTAGCAAAAATAAATGGTCCACGTTTATCTGAATTTGATGATTATGCCGAGGAATTTATATTTACAGGATATCCTGAAGACAACACTGGTTATAAATTATATAACCCTAGAAAAAAGACGTTTTCCATATCACGTGATGTTGAATTTTTAGAGGAGGAGCTCATTAAGAATGATATTCATATATCCAATAACTATAACATAACTGTTGATGATGATGGAGAAGACAATATCTATGATCATGACATATTTCAGACTGATAATGTGACTAAAGATAGCAAAAATGACTCTACTAAGCCATATTAACAGCCAAATTGATAGCCAAAATAATACATCGTCAATGACAACATTATCTTCTAATAGCGAATGGGAAGATTTAGAGGAACAGGACAACACACAGAGCTCAAATTTAGTCGATAAAAAGGAGGATCCGAAAACATTTGATGAGGCCCTTAACTCATCTGATTCCAAGAGATGGGAAATGGCCATGCAGGATGAGATTGGTAGTTTAGAATTGATGGGCACCTGGTCGGAATGTATTCTGCCGTTACATACCAAACCCATAAGATCTAAATGGCTATTTAGGAAAAAGAAGGATTCCGATGGAAAGGTGGTGAAATACAAAGCTAGAGTCGTGGCACAGGGGTTCAGGCAGAAGGAAGGCATTGATTTTAAGGACGCATTTGCCTCTGTGGCCAAATACACTTCCATCAGAACTGCAGCAGCATCTAAAAATTATTTTGTTGAACTTGATTTCACAAATTCCTACCTGCACGAAGTTGTAGAGAAAGACTTATACTTGATACCACCAGCAGGATATAAATTTAAAAATGACGAATCCAACACCCTAAAAATTAACAAAAGTTTATACGGCTTACGCCAGGCAGGCCATTTTTGGTTCAAAACAACTTTTGTAGGTTAGACGAGGACATATACACACAACATTACAGGCGAACTTTATCTGACACTGTACGTGGTCTTAATTTGTGATGACTTAAATCATATTGAAGGGCTGAAACAATTATTTAAAAAAAATTAAGGTCAAAATATTGGGACCGGTGCAGCACATTTTGGGCATAAAGGTGGACAGAAATTATGATTAAAAAAGATTATTTATCCCAGGTTTCCTACATTGATGATATAATCTCCAAATTTCATTTGGAAGACGCGAAAATATTATCTATACATGAATTACAAAACCGTTATTACATCTATAAGTCCACAAAATAATCCTAAAAATCAGAGCTTGCCTTACCGTGAGATCGTAACAGTCTCATTCTTCTTAAGCTCGAAACCAGGCCTGATATTACCACAGCAATAGGATTTCTCAGCCAGCACTTAGACACTTACAACCATCATTGGGAATACACCAAGAAAGTTGTACGATATTTAAAGGGATCTAAGAATCGCCCTTTAGTTTTAGGCGGCCACTTTGATAAGTTTGTATTAACTGGATTCGTCGATAGTGAATGGGCGAACGACGAATCCAGGCGCTCAATCGGCGGCTATGTTTTTACCGGGCTACCACTAATTATAAAAAAATTATTACTAATTCAAAAGAAATTATTTTTGGTTATGGTTATAAAAAATATATTTTTAGTTATAAATAAATTATTAGCCTTATAAGGAAAATAAAATCAATGTTTTTCGCGATAATGAAGAAAATCAAAATAGAGTTTATTTAATCAAAAATACTTCCAGTAAAAGCAAAATCAAGATAATGTTGCATATGGTCATAATACCTACTAATTATTATACTGGTATCATTATTTATATCTTCCATTACTTCGAACATATTAGTTTGAATTTCAGTAGAATTTGTAGCTCTTAGTCTTTTTTGGTGATACCTACTTTTAATTAAAGAAAATACCACCTCGATAGGGTTCAATTGGGGAGAATACGGTTGTAAAAAGAGTACATTGAAGTTTCTAGAAGCCAGGTAAGATAACATGCGCGGATCTTTATGAATCCGGCAGTTGTCCATGACAATATAATTGTCTGTTCGTATAAATCCATGGTCAATACACTGTAAAATAAAACCAAAAAACACATCACTATTAAAAGCACCTTCAACTGAGCAATAATTCAAAATAGTATTGTTGTTGATAAGCACTAAAAAGGATACATTTTTTCCTTTGTTAGAATTCACAATTGATCTACAAAGAGTGTTTTTAGGGCTATACCAAAAACGAGCAGTGGTATGGAGATTTAGACCGGTTTCATCTAAGAAGCATAACCGATTTACAGAGTATGCTTTTCTTTGAGCAATAACATCCGGTTCAATCGTTCTATGTGCTATCTTTTTGACTCTTTTTCTAGTTAAATCTAATTTTTCAAGTGTTTTTGATACTGTGCATTGACTTATATGAATGTCATTTCTTGCCATTATTTGTACTATACCATTTTGTGTGTAACATGGGTCATGCTGTATAGCTTGCCCAACTCCTTGCAAAAATTCCATGTTCTCGAACTTTTTTGGACCAGGAAGTTTTTTTGAGTTTGCTACTAACTCTTCATTCATGTCATTGTCTTTTAAATCTGTTATTATTTTATACACTGCGGACGTTGATAAATTTGAACCTAATGCTATTTCATTTATTTTGACAGTCAGTAAATAAAGACTTTTTACTAATACAATATCAGAGATTAAGACGGATTTTCTTGTTTTCCTTTGAGTCACGGTATTAGGACTATTTTCTTGTTAACTAGCATTCTCAGTATTTTGGTATCTGGTAGTCTGAACTATTGAATTTGATAAATCAGCTTCATTTTTATTGAAATTGGAAGTGCTAAAATCGTTATTAGTATTCATTTAGGGTAAATAGCATTGAATTGATTTTTGTTACATTATATACATTTAATTAAGGTATTTTTGTTTATTTGATCGGATATTTAATATTTTCCTTATAATGGCTAATGATTTTTTTATAACCAAAAATAATTTCTTTTGAATTAGTAATAATTTTTTTATAATTAGTGGTAGCCCTGTAAATTGAATAGCTCCACCATCTCCTGGAGTAGCCAGAAGTAGAATCTGTGGCATGGAGCAGCACAGAAGCAGAGTATATTGCGTCATCTTCTGCCGTCCAAGATATGATTTGGCTAAAATACCTTCTCAACAACTAAAATTAGCACAAACAAACCTTATTTTATATGTGGACAACATGGGAGCAATTGCTCTCACTAAATCCACCAAGCACATAGACGTGCGTTTTCATTTTATACGCTAATCTATCCAGGACCATCAAATTAAAGTCAATTATGTGGAATCTAAGAATAACATTGCAAACTTACTGACTAAACCGTTAACAAAACCAAAGTTTCAAATGCTTAGAGATGAATTGAATGTTAAGGCGTTATTTGATGGGGATTACAACGCCACTAACAAGTTAAACTACTTGTGGCTAAAAGGTTTAACTTTGCCACATTTATTAAACATAAATTGGCAATTGATTTTGAAATAAAAAAGAAGAAAGTTTTGATCTATAAAAATGGTAAGAAAGAATAGCAACCAAGACACCAACAATCCTACCAGTCAACAGTCTAAATAAAAGGTAAATTATTTGAATCAATTGAATTCTATTTTTGTTGTAAATGTTGTTTTTCCTAGTCTAAACAATCTTGGACTATGATGCTGTTGAGATCCAATATTCAACTGATTTTGTACATCTCTTCATTGTTATTCCAATTGATCGGTGTAATATCATTAAACAAGTGGAATTGCATTTTCATGGCTTTATCTTGTTGACTTTTCCTGATTTAATTAAAGTTCTTCCAGGTTGGAGCAAAGGCTTGTCTAAACTACTGAATCGTTTTTGGATATCAAGAATCTTCGTAATTTCACTAAATCTAATCATTTCATTTACAAAAATGGCAACTTCTTTAACTAATTTCAAGGCTTCTTTATAATCGGAATGATTGGCAGGCGTTTGTTGTAGTAATTGCTCTAATAACATTTGGTATCTCGGTATTCTTTGGACAGGGAGTATCAAAACACTTAATCCTCTAAGTTTCAATAAAGATTCTTTGTTCTTAACTTGTTTCAACTCTTCTGGTCTATTGACATATTTATTAGGTTGAGCTTTTTTATTCAACATGGTCAAGGTAGAAAGAAATTATTGACATAAATCGAATACAAATGGTCCTAGCATTCTGAAAATATCGCCAATTTTGTCATTAATAAATCCATCTTTAATTCCCTATAAATGGCATTTGATTTGTGTCTCCATCCATATTTACATCTTGGAAGTTGGGTTTAGTTCTATTTATCAGCTGCTTTAATAATTCAGTGTTGACATTTAAAATATCTTTGAAATTGGAAATCAACTTCTTACTAAACCATATAGAAAGTGCCTAATTAACGGTTGATAGAACTAAGAATCAATCAACTTAAGTCTATTTACATAAGTTATTTCCGTATTTAATAATTCCAATATTTAATTGTATTCCTCTCCTTTTTCATTGCTATACTCATGCTTAACAAATCTAGATAATCCAAGACCACTTCTCTTTTAGGAGACATTTCTAAACTATGTAATGGAGAGTGTTGATTGGAATCCATATAAATGCTAAATTTAGCTGTTTTGGGCATCAATTCTACTTGTTTCTTTATTTTGCAATTTTCATCACTAATGATAATGCTTTCAAAGATGAAGCGTCTACTACTGATCTATGCTTGGGTGAATTAGTGCCAGGAGAAGTAGAAAAATATCCCGATAATTACTCATTATTGATGCCAAAAAATCGACAATCACAATTAGACACATTAATCCAATATTCACAAAAATTTTCAGCAAAATGTTATCTATGACAGTTTACTACGCGAATTCATGAAACTAAAAATTAAAAGTTATAAAAGAAATGGAAAAGAACCAAGAACATTATTTAAAGGAGGCAATAATTAATAGCAACTTAAGTGCTGTAAAAATATTTTGTCTGGTCCAATTAGTCAATTTGAGGAATTATATTAGGGCGTTCCGTGCAAAGAGGGACTCGAAGTTTGTTTAATCATTCATTAATAATATACTAATAATATCAAGACTTTGAAATTTATATATACTACAAGCTTTATTTATAAATAATTGTATTTTGAATATTATCATGAATAGCTTGCAAAAATTAAAAGATTCAATTCCAGATAAAGAACGGCGGATTTTCATCAAATTTGGCGTAATCCTGGGACACAGTTCTGGGATAATTCATAAAGAATTAGTTGAATCAGTTGGAAATAGTGCCTATAAACTAAATACAGTCAAAAGTTTAGTTACTAGGCTTAAGAGAAGCTAAAATGTGGTCGAAGATAGCAGAGGAGGCGATACAAGTGATGTCTCGAAGAAAGAAAATGTAATAGATAAAATTAAAGAATTGTTCGCACAAATTAGAACATGGTCTTGCCTCGAACTTTCCATGTGGGTGAATTGTAGTAAAACAACAGTATTTCGATATTTAACAGAATATTTATAAATGAAAAAATTATTAAGTAAATGGGTACCTCATTTTCTCACGGATGAACAAAGAGAACATAGAGTGGTAGCATGTAAAAACAATATGAAACTCTTATAGAGACAAAATAACTTAATTAATCGAACTTTGGTAATAGATGAAACTTTGGTGTCTTTATACATGCAACCCCAACGTGATCGGATTCGATCTTGGAGAAATAATAATGAAGACCCACCTGAATTTGTATTTCAATCTAAATATGAAAAAAGAGAATGCTAATATTAGCAATTGATTTTCAAAGTGTTGCTTATTGGATGCTCTGTGCTCCTAAAGAGACTGTAACTTCAGATGTCTATAAAAACTTCCTAGTTGAGTTATTAAGAAAATGGTTACCTGATAAGAAATTCAAGGTACCTATAATATTATATGATAATGCTAAGCCGCATAAATCAAATCATATAAAGCAGTATCTTATTGATGAAAGTACACTGCCCGTCAAAAGCGATTCAGTGTTTGGAAACTTCGAACTTAAATGGTAATTGATAAATGAGTAAAACTTCGAGCAAGCTAATACTCATATGGTAGATAGATACAGCCTTTGTTTATAACATATCCAAATATTATAGATATCTTTAAATATTGATAAAGATATGATTGCTAAAAGTTGAAAGTAGGTGATTCAGTGTTTTGACGAATTTTTTCAAAAATGGAAAATCAATAGATTATGTGCCCGCCCTTGGATTTTCTGATCTGTTCGAGTCTTCTAGGAATTGACCTACCAAGCTAAAGACATACTTCAGCTGAAATATTGTTCCATATATCTTGAATTCTCTCCAAAATTTCATCTTTGTCTTTACATGGTGGTCGAATTTTTAGCTCTCTTTTCATATGATTCCATAGATTCTCAATTGGGTTAAGATCAGGAGATTGTGCAGGCCATCTCATTACTTTTATTTCGTTTCTTTTGAACCATTTTATTATCTTGAAGTGGTATGAGAGGACGCGTTGTCATTTTGAAAGACAATTTTAGATTTGTCCAAGCCATACAAATCAATTGTATACATCAGCTCGTCATCCAGAATACCCTCATATATCTCTGCATTAACACTGCCATCAATTATACAAAGATACCCAACACCTGATGAAAGCATACATCCCCAAACCATAATTGATCTACCACCGACTTTTTTTGATTGAGTAATATTTTGATCTCTGAATGGTTCCCCGATTTTTCTGAAAGTTTTATCACGTCTATCAGATCCCTCTAGATTTACTTTAGTCTGATCTGACCATATAACCATGTCCCAGTCCTTATTTTCCCAATTTCTGTGTGCTTTTTTTAATTGTGGGCATTTCTTTTTGTATCTAGAAACGATATTGCTACGTTTTAATGTGCGTAGAATAGTACTCGAAGAGGCGGATATTCCTGCATAGGTCTTGAGTTCTCGCTGTATTTTTGTAGAGGTGGAGCATTTACCACTTGTTGCTAATCTTCCAATATATTTTTCATCATACTTATCTAAGACCCGAGGACGACCTATTATAGGCTCTAGAGTATTTTTTCAACTCTATTTATTACTCTGGACACTGTTGCTTGTGAAATTTCAACAATTTCAGCTATTTTTCTTGAAGATTTTCCATTTAAAGCAAGTTCGTTAATTCTTGTTTCAATTTTCTTCAATGTTCTTTTTGTCATACCAAATAAGCCTTAATACCTTCTGCTAAAGATTCGAAATAAAAATGAACAATTTTGCGGTATTTTAGAATGTTCTAGAACGAAAATTTTGTAACTTTGAAAAATTCGACAAAACACTGAATCACCTACTTTCAACTTTGAGCAATCATATCTCTATCAATATTTAAAAGATATCTATAATATTTGGATAAGTTATAGAAAAAGGCTGTATCTATCTACCATATGAGTATTGACTTGCTTGAAGTCTTACTCATTCATGAATTACCATTTAAGTTCCAATTTCCCAAACACTGAATCACTTTTGACGGGCAGTATATTCGGGTTTGGGATCATCCTCCCTATAGCCCTGGTATTACCCCACCTGATTTCAATTGTTTTAGACAATTAAAGAGGAAGTTAAAAGAGAATATTTACGACGATTGGAATGAACTAAAAATTCAGCTAGAAAGTGCAATTCTGGAGCTTAATTCTAAAGGGTTTATGAATGGTATCCAGAAGCTACCCGAAGGATGGATAAATTTAATAGATATAGAAGGTTCGTAACTATAAACTTACTAATTTTCAACTTTTTATATTTATTAACAAATTTTTTATTTAAAAACTTTCGAGTCCCTGTTTGCTCGGAACGCCCTAATATTTAGATCTTTATTTAGCTATAGAAGAAGAACAGGTAGAAATAGTTAAATTATTACTTTTAATACCAGAAATTCAGGTAAATAGGGGAATTTTAAATGGTAATACCGCACTTCATCCTGCATCTTCAAAAGGTCATTCTGAAATTGTTAAACTATTACGCCGTTTCATGCAAAGAGGTAAAAGAAAAAATTAATCATGAGATACAAAAGATGAAACTTTGTAGTTTATATATATGAACCTTCTACTTTTATTACATCGCTCCATCTTTCAGCTAGCTGCTGAATACCATTCATATAACCCTTTATATAAAGTTCCTGGATAATGCTCTCTAGTTGTAATTCCAACTCTTCCAAATTGTCATAATCATTTTCTCTTAACTTCCTCTTTAATTTACAAAAACAATTAAAATCAGGTGGACTTATATCTGGACTATATGGAGGATGATACCAAGTGCCGATTTTTTATCATCAAAAAAATCCATTACAAGCTTTGATTTATGAGGTCTTGCATTATCCTGTAAAACCATAGGATACTTGAATTTCTTATCAGGTTGCCATTTTAGTAAAACTTCATTAACAAAGCCTATATAGACTTCTGAAGTTACCATCTCTTTAGCTGCACAAAACTTCCCATATGCAATACCATTATAATCCATTGCTACTATAAACATTCTTTTTCTCNTATAAGCATTCTTTTTCTCTGATAGTTTGATTGTGCTACAATTTGTGGTGGTCTTTCGTCCTTAGTTCTCCAAAATCGAGATGGTCACGCTGAGGTTGCATATATAAAGTAAGTCAAGTTTCATCTATAGCCAATGTTCTGTTTATTAGGGTTTTTTGTTTTGATAACTGCTCCAAATTATATCTAAATGCTAATACTCTATGTTCTCTTTGTTCCTGTGTGAGAAAATGAGGAACCCATTTGCTCAATAATTTCTTCATTTGTAAATCTTCTGTTAAATACCGATAAACAGTAGCTTTGCTACAATTTACTAACATGGAAAGTTCGAGGCACGACCAGGCTTTACTTTGAGCAAGATATTCTTTAATTTTCTCAATTGTATTTTCTTTTATTAAATGATTACTTGTATCGCCTCCTCTAGTGTCTTCAACGCAATTTTTGCCCTTATTAAACTTAGAAACCATATTTTTCACTGTATTATATTTATAGACATTTTATCCTATCATTTTAACCAATTCTTTGTGTATTATTCCCGAACTGTGGTCTAGAATTACTCCAACTTTGATAAATACACGTTGTTCTTTATCGGTTATTGAATTTTTTAATTCTTGTAAGTTATCCTTATAGTAATTTAAACAAATATGCTTTAAAAATAAAGCTTAATTTATAGAAAATATTATATATAAATCTTGGCATTAGATATTAATTTGTATATTTATTATTAATTAAAATCCGCTTACCTTTTTGCGTAAAACGGCGTAATATTTTTTTGATGATAACAAAATCCGCACTTGGTATCAACCTCCATATAGTCCAGATATAAGTCCACCTGATTTTAATTGTTTTGGTAAATTAAAGAGGAAGTTAAGAGAAAATGATTATGACAATTTGGAAGAGTTGGAATTATAACTAGAGAGTATTATCCAGGAACTTAATATAAAGGGTTATATGAATGGTATTCAGTAGCTAGCTGAAAGATGGAGCGATGTAATAAAAGTAGAAGGTTCATATATATAAGTTTCATTTTTTTATATCTCATAATAAATTTTTTATTTAACTTTTTTCCTTTATCTCTTTGCGTGAAACGGCATAATAAATTAATTGGGAAAATTCTCTTTTATTTAAGCAAAAGAGATGAAGTTTGTAGGTGTCAGGTTATACGGTAAAATGAGTAAAAAGAGGTGTTTATTGAAAGAGTAAAAGGCACTTATATAAGCATTATAAGTGGTCTGATGTTTGTAACTCCTGGCTATCAGGGTTAAGTAAGGAGTCAGTCATCTGATCAATAGTGATGTGATGCTGATTATTGTTTACAATATAGTAGGTTCCAGTAATCGCTATTGACTTTAAGGAAAATGATAAGCTCCAAAGCTTGAGGATGCATGCCTTTCTGTAATCCGTCATATGATTCCTCTACAAAGGCTGAAAAATCTCTCCATATAATCAGAAGTAGGTGGAATATGAGAAACAGAGTAATTATCAATTTTTTGTCTTTTTTCTTGACAAAATAGCCTTGACTAACTTAGCACGTACGTATTTATCAACAATATCGATTTCGATAACTTCTGTTTTAAAGTTAAACTTTCTTCCACAGTAAGTTCATCTTCCAGAGCCTTACAGATCGCTATTTCAAAAGTAGGATTATTGAAGATCTTTCCTATTGGAGACAAGTAATCACTCATAGTAGAAAAAGCCCTAATAATTCCATCAAAGTAATCTCTAGCATTGCCCAAATTTACTGATTGAAGGTCCTTCAATTCATCAAAGAATTCTTGCAAATGTTTATACTCCAAATTGTTAGGAGTCAAATCTTTGATGATATCATACCAATAATACATGTCAAAGAACCTCTCAATCATTAAATAAATAGACGACCGTCTGATTTTGACTGGACTAAGCTCGGTTTTTCTTAAAAATTTAGCCGCTCTTTTGTTTGTACTAAGTTCACTTATCAATGAATTTATTCTCGCTAATAAAGGATCCAAACTATGCTGAGATGTGTATTTTTTGATAGCCAAATTAAGCCTATGGCTATGATACCCAACAATCGAGATGCCAGAGTCGTCAGAAATTTTGTGATTAACAGAGCAATCATCCCAACCAAAAAAAATACATTACTCAAACATCGTTCATAAGTTTTCAAAGTCGATTGATTAATTTCAAATGCGCATCGGCCCCCAAAGAATATTCCAATTTATTCAAATCGTCAGTAATAGACTGGAAAGTCAAAAGAACCTATAAAAGATAAATAAAAATACCTTCCTAGGCGCTCATTCTTTAGAAAAGAGTGCAAAAATTGATAAGTAATGTTCAGTTCCCTCGCTCCATCCATCAAAATTAATCCAAATTTAACTTTTAAATCCGCTTTTATTCTATTTTCGACGTCGATTGATAAATCCAACATATGTTTCTTTAATGTTTTTGAATTTATTGAGACTAAAACTGTATACTTTCTGTTCATCGAATCATTAACGAAGTCGAAAGCAAGATTAGAGTCAATTAACCAGTCAATCCATGAACAAATATTCTTGTGTTCTTTATTAATAAACTAATCTAATGTTTGTTGAGTTGGTTTGTCTAATTCTTCGCCATGCTTTGACAAATGATGATTATATAGGTTAATATAACCTGGTCCTTTTTTCTGTTTCAATTCCTTGTTATACTTGCACCTCCAAGCATCCTCACAATCTTGTCTTCATCGTAAATTAGGCTAAAGAATTACATGCATATTTTTTTGTTGTTTGTCATCGAAATAAAATTTGTTGAGAGAAAATTTTCATCCTCAACTATTACATGGGTTGAAAATTTTCATCCCTTGTTAGATAAATCAAAAGTCATTTTAATTTTTTTGACAAAGAGTGATAATTATTGCAATTACAGGGTTATGCATGGTTATATTAGCATGTATGCATTCTTATATTAGCATTCAACAAAAAAATTTATCCATCAAATGGCAAGGAAAGATAGAGTACAGGTAACAAAGGAGCTTTATGATATAATCATTATAATGTCACTGGAAGAGAAGAATTCCATAAAACAAATTGCAGAAACAGTCCATTTGGATAGAAATGTCGTCAGTCGGCTCATTCAGCAACATGATAGCGGTGTTCATTTTATAACTGCATCTGAAAAACGAAAAAGAACAATCCACAATATAACCAGGGAGCTAGATAATGTAAGTTAGGTAATATTTAATGCAATCGTGACAAACAACTCCTATGTTCAGAAGGAGATTATTGATATTTTTTCGGCCAAAACCGACGAGTGTATTTCACAATCAACTGTATCAAGAAGAATGGCAAGGATGAACCTAACTAGAAAGATATTATCACTAGTTCCTGCTGAGAGAAATACCCCTGTGCACATTGAAGAACGTGTTCAATATGCAGCTTGGGTATCAATGATATCCAACGTCAACCTGATTTTCTTATATGAGTCAGGGTTCAATCAACATATCAGGCGAGCATATGGGTACTCATCACCAAATACTAAAGCGTATATTACAGTACCTGCAAACAGAAACGTAAATAGGAGCTTGATGGCGGCAATTTCAGTTAATGGAGTGGTGGCTTATGAGTACGTAACAGGTGCATATAATAGTGAGAGGTTCATTAGCTTCATACAAGAAAAGTTCGTTTCTTATTTTCAAGCAAATCCATCCAAAATTCTAATAATGGATAATGCAAGATTTCATCATTCAAGGGATGTTAAACAAATAATAGCGGAGAATCTAATTGCAATAAGATACCTTGTGCCATATTCACCTGAATTAAACCCGATCGAAGAATTCTTTTCAATGATCAAAGCCAGGTATAATGCGTTAAAGACACATAATCCAAACATCAGTATTGAAAATGCATTGGATCAAATTTTTCATTCAGAGATTGAATGTGCAGCATTTTATTCCAATATGAGAGTATGGGTGGAAAAGGCTAGGAGAAAAGAACAATTTATTTGAATAAAGTATGTTTCTTGTGATTATTTCTTTATTGAAATTTTTTTGTTGAATGCTAATATAAGAATGCATACATGCTAATATAACCATGCATAACCCTGTAATTGAAATTAATTGCAATTATGTTAGGGATTGAAATCTGAGTAATTATTTGGACGGATAATCCAGATATTTGACGATTTCGAATTATCTGATATCCGATAATAGGGTTGAATTATCCGACTATTTTTGGTTACTTATAATATAGTCTTCACGCCTATAAAAAACCAAAACAATCATAAAATGAAATATTTTATGATTAGGCTAACTGGACCGATCTCTCCGGACCGAAATAAAGACAATTTAGGATTAAGACATCCATCAAAATAAAGCAACTTTGATGTCATTACAAAATCGAGATTTAAACTTTATCGAATTCAATAAAAGAAATAGTGATGATGATAATTTTTGGAATTATTTATGTGAGAAGAAAAGGGACAATTGGCTCAATGTAAGTTTGAAGATTGTAAAAAGATTCTTAAATCGGGCGGAGGTACTACGAGTTTACATAACCATCTTAAAACGCATCAAATAATAATTATTAAAGAAAAAAGCAAGGATGAATCATCGAATAAAGTTGAAAAAATCGATAATTATTTTTAAAAAAATACATATTCTTTAGAATTGAGACTATCCAGAATGACTTCATTGGATGGAATACCATTCACTGTATTTATTACAAGTAAGGATATGAGAGATATGATTAAATAGATGGGATTTAAGGCAAATCTTCCTAATTGTTCTACTTCAATTCGACAAATATTTATGGAATATTCAAAAAATGTACTGTGTTTCTCATATTAAAAGCAAGGGCTTCTATTTGAGCATGCCAGAAATAGAAATTCAATAGAAGCCCATAGGGCTTCTAATATGGGTAGTGCTTGTATTGACGTGAATAATTTTTACCTGGTCACATAAGTTATCTATTTTTTGATAAAATAAATCATTTGTTGATAAATTAATATTCCATAGGCTAATATTTAGGGTAGTGATTTTAATATGAGAAACACGGTAAGAAAATGCAAATAAAAGAAATATAGAAAATTAAAATAGATGGTAGCAAATTCAGTGTTATTTTCGATGAATGGAGCTCATAGAAAAACCGCCTTAATTTGAATATTATACTAAAATCGGAGTCTTTTCAGTTCTGAGATATAGGACTCATTAGAATCAAAGAATCTTTTACTTGAGATGTCGGTCGTAAAGTGGTACAAGAAAAATTGAAATCGTATGATTTATGTTTGCAAAGAGATATAATCGCCATGATTACTGATGGATGCGCAGTAAACATAAAAATAGCCAAAGAAGCTTATATTTTCCAACAATTATGCCTTGCTCACATGCTCCAATTATGTATCAATGACATCTTATATCCAAGCAAAAGAAAGAAGATTAATGATAATGTTATTGACACAATAATAGAATCCGAATATAAATTCGACTCAGATAATGATGAATTTATGATATATACAGAGTTTGTCGAAAATGAAATTACTCACTAAGATTATAGTCCAATCATCGTCAAAGTTCGTAAAATAATCAAGTTGTTTAAGATGTCTTCAGTTAAAATGACACTCTTCAAAAGTACGTTGTTAGGTGATTTTAGCAAAGAAATAAGTCTGGATATTGATTGCAAAACACGTTGGAGTAGTTTATGATGAGGTTAGAAAAGTTTCTCAAGTTGAAGAATTGTATTAAAAAAGCGTTTATTGACATTGAAAGCAAAGTATCATTAGAAGATAGCGATTTAAATCATATAAAAGATGTCGTGGAATCCCTTAAGCCCTTTAAATTGGCTCTGGATGCACTTTGTCGCAGAGATTCCACTCTTTTATCGGCGATATAGTTTTAGGATTTTGTTTAAAGACAATGAATAATCAAAAATCGAAAATTGGGTCTGATCTTTAAGAATCTTTCAAAATTAGAATCTCTCAACGTCATACTAAATTATCATCACTTATGCAATATCTTCACACAGGAAAATGTGTCCCTATATCTGAAAATGAAGTTTTTACAAAACTATCAAAGACTACTATTGCAGATACCGTTAAAGAACTTATATTAAGATTGCACCCAACAAGCTCAGAAGACATCAATGGATTATGTACTGATAGTATTCAAGAAAAAGATGAAGAATGCACTATTCTAAATATTCAAAATACTCCAAAAAAACTAGTTTGAAAGATGAATTAAACCAAGCGTTAAAAAGTGTAGACATACTCGCTTATGTTGAAAAAGTCCAAATAGAAAAATCATTACTTAAAACAATAATTGATGAAACCAATCTTTTTGAATTAGGTGGAGCTCGTGGGTACAATTTAACACTTATTTATAAGAATTAAAGTCAATATCACCTACTAGCGTGAAGTCTGAACGTGCTTTCTCTTCTTCCGGCAACATATCCAATAAGATTCACTCCAGATTAAGCGATGGTACGTTCAAAAAGCTTTGATTATTGTGTGCTTATTTTAAGTCTTAAGCCAATTTAAAAAAACATTGATTCAATAAACTATTTCTTATTTGATTTTTTATATGTAAAAATATAGATACAGGTATTATTTAAGTTGTGTTCCCTTTGGTAATCGTTTAGAAGGCATTAGAAGACAATAAATCAACCAACTTTTATTTAAAATCGGGTATTCTTTTATACTTTCGAGTATCCATAAATATGGCGTACTCTTTGTGGCTTAAGGCAGGGCTGAAGGCTGACGGGACATTGTGATGTCACCCATCGGGACTTTTCAAAACTTAATATAGAGTATTCCAAACATCAGGAATACTGGTAATATATACAAAGAACAATGGTCGCTAGTTTTATTTTCTTTATTTGGGGCGTGGCCCTAGATGCCACGTGTGGCGCAATATTGCGCCACAAATTGGAACCTGCGGTAAGGAGGACGTGGGCAGGCAGTCGGGCCCTTCCCTTATAAGACCAACGAGGGCCATGGGAGGCTCGTTTGTAGTACCAGTGAAAGTGTGTTTATCGCAATCACAACAATTTACATTCTATATAGCTCATTATTTCCGTTTAGAGTAGTCCCCAATAATTGGTTGATTAATAATCTAGAATCATTAACAATTTGGTTGAATTGAAAAGAAAATCAAAATGGAAATAAAGTGCCATATTTTACGAAGAAAAAAATACGAATAATCCGATATCCAGATTATAAAATATCGACCAGGTTTGGAGTCCCTAAACGGTTATACATACCACCAGCTCCATGTTTAAAAAGCTCCAACGCAGGTCGTCCAGATACTCTAAGGTATCTGGTGGGCATGGCTGAAATATTTCGCGGTAGATATAAACTCAAACAAACAACACTCATCAAGGGAAGAAACCCAGTAATACAAACACTTTTTCCACTCTCTCTATATGTTTCTTGCCTCTAGCTACCAAATTCCCGAGTTTTTGTCGCAGATAACCCGAATTACAAAGCAACGACCCTGTAGCGCAAAGATCAGATCTTTGTATTCCATTAAAGAATGAAAAAAGCCCTAAATTCATTTTAGAAAACCCAGCTCCGTTTGACACTTTATATCACAAAGCGTCCTTTTTGATCTATTTTATGTAATCAATGCTCCTACCACTGAATCCAAAGAACTCTGTTGCTCCAAAAGTTCACATGCTGAACTTTAGTATGTTGATAGTGTTTTGTTTTGCTAAGACTGTTTCCCAATAAAAACTTCTCAAGAAGGGCATCTCCTTGTGTGGATGTTTTTAGAACAACCTTTTTAAAACTTTGCATTTCAAACCATCTCTCTTCAACACCATTGTTTTTGAATTCTTTCACCAAGAACGTCGTATTGTCCTTCACTTCTTTAGAATCCAAACCACTAAATCCATGTAAGTCTTTACCCGAGAACGCCAATTTGTTGTCCGTTTCGCTTGAAAGAGGTGGCATGCATTTACAAATGCATCTCATGAACTGTATCGTTTCTTCCATCTTGTTATGATCGTTTAAATGCGAAATAATAGTTTTTCTTTATAATAATCCTGCTTACCTTAAATAGAATTTAATTATTTAGTCACTAACATTAGAACTGTTATTAACTAATCTTTTCTTCTTAGTTAATTCGTTTGAATTTTTCTGTTCTGTTTACTAATATTCAAATTGTTTTCTGGTAACTTAATCTTACCATTCAATTGGCTTCTATTTTCTAATGTTTCTGAATCATTATTAGATGAAGTGTAGCCATATGTTTCTTTTGTTTGTGATAAACATTATTGTTCGAATTATTAGTAGATTCTGAATCATGTACCAATCGAATGTCTAACAATAGCCAGTTTTCTCTTATTAAAAGTCTATTGAGGTTTAGCTATAAAGCAATAATAAAGCTTTTAATTAATTAATACAACTGCTAACGTGAGATTATCTTCCAATCCTAACTTTTTAGAGTCAGTAAAGGCTTTCAAGATCACTTTCTCTGTTAGATTAGCCAAAGACAAATTGGAATTTAAAGAATTAATAATTAAAGAAGCCAGTTTCTGATCACTAAAAACATCATAAAGTCCATCAGTAGCTAAGACCAAAACCAACTTCTCTCCACTTTTAGGTTTTGATGTGGGACTAAGGAATCCATTATTGGAAGTTTTGATATTGTATAATTTGTGTGTCTTAATTTCGGGGATGGAAGAAACACCGCAACCATGAGCTGCAATATCACCTAAAGTTCTGGTTGGTATAATCCCAGGATACGGTAGTGAGCCTTTATAAACCCTCAGAACAACATCATTTGCTTTATTTCCATCGTTTTGTGTTGAATCGTGGTGTTCCTTTACCGTTCCGCCTTCTCGGATTATTCTTTCTTTTTCGAGTTCGTTATGTGCAGTATGGTCGATGGTAAGTCTTTTCAGGCTTAATTCTTTTCCTGAGTAAGTGATTAATAATTGCCTTGAATCGCCAAGATTGACGCTATAAACAGCCTGGCTCTTCAAGAGGATCAAGGCCATGGTAATGGTCGTTCCTGACGAATAACAATCTAGGTGAGGGTGTTGGGTTAAATGGAGTTGTAAATTAGCGAACAATTGCTCTATACTTTGCACAAAAATGGAGCTAATTCTATTATTTGTGAGCTCGACTTGCAAATCAGCTTCTATATTTTGAGTGATATATTGCTTCACTTCTAATGCCACCTCTCTACCCTATACAAAAATGATAATGAAGGATACGAATTCGCCATGGCCATCAAGCACGGCTAGTAATTTCACTTCTTTATCAAACAAATCCAAAGCTACATCTTCATCTTGCTACATTAAACATTTGCTAATGAGTTACTTGAATTTCTTTGCCGCCTAAGTGTTGTTTGAATTCATATTCCAAATTCATGTAAAGAATTTTAGGCAATAAATATAATAATAAAATCGTGCTAAATAGAGATATGCATGCTAAAGAGTCATTGGACGTGACAATAAAAAGCATTTATAAGATCAAACAATGCTGATTTAAGTGGGAAATCCCACGCAATGCATGAAATGAAGCTAGGGAACTCGTTATAAAAGCAGATTAAGTTTAGGAAGCAATAAATGCACAAAATACATATTCTAATTCCTTTAATAGAATCCCAACAATCATGGCCCAATAACAGAGGGGTACGAGGTGGTTATTTTCCTCAAGGCAGACCAATCCAAAACAAAGGAGATCAGGCAATAGCAAATAACAAAAACAAACCAACAGTCCAAACCACTTCATCATCCGGCGGTAATCTAGCTCAAGATCAAAGTAAGAAAGGTGTAAGTGAACGGACGTTTGCCTCAAACAACGGAAATCAAAATCAAAACAGGCTAACAAGTTGGGTGAACAATGATTTGAACCAGAAGCTACAAAACGAAACCCAACTTGAGCCAACACCGAGCCCACCGCCTTCGCCTAGCCTAGCACCTACACAACCGCCTGTGAACGTCCCTGAGCGACCACAAACTCCGGATGGGAAAAGCGAAATGACTCCTGCTCAAAAAGAAGTGCATGATTATCGTACTATTAAGCCTGACACTTTAGCTTTGTATGTGTTGTTGCCTGCTATTAATGTATTGGGGTTGATGTTGGTCTTGTTCTTATTTAATTAAATTGATAATATGGCACTTTATTCAGAGTAGTCCATTTATTAAATAATTGGTTGATTAAGAATGAGAATAATCAAAATTCATTAAAAATTTGGTTGAGTTAAGAAGAGAATCAAAATGGGAATAAAGTGCCATTTATGCTTCCTATTGTTATAGAAGAGCATCATTTTGATTCGTCTATAAGATGCCTTTTGAAAATTAACATTTTTACTAGCGGCTTGAAAATCCTCTTTGAGGCTGTGTTTTTCTTCCAAAAAAGTGTATGGTGAAAATGACTTTCAAAAGCTGTAGTTTGAATTTCTCGGAGTAGCTTAATTCCATGTAAATTAGTCTAGAATGCATAAAATCCGCTATCGGGGATTTGCCATGCATAAAACGATCCTCAACAACTATAAGATAAACCCAGAAACTAAAAAATGAAATATCAAATCTTACTAAGTCCAATCTACGCAGGAGTGATTCAAAAACGTTTTTTTTGATTTAGCTGCTGATATAGGAAGCGACTTGGCTATAGAAGTAAGTTCCCTTTTAGCAGAAGTGGCTTTATCAGGAATGTATCGTGGTGCTAAAGGTATAGGGAATGCAGTTAGGACTAAGAAAGAGTGGAAACTAATGTTACAGGAGCAAAAAAGAGCTCAATTGGGAGCGAACCTACCTATTTCCGCTGGATTGGGACTTATCGATGATCCGAGAGCTGCAAATTTGGCTGCTAGAAAGAGGGAATTGCGAGCCGCGCTTATTTAAATGGTAGAGCTCTTGTTTCTGCTCAATTGGCTTCGACCATTTAAATAAAACTTTGATTGTAAACTGTTAAATGAGTAGAAATATTTAAATTATAACTTTTATTTTAAACAATCCGACCAAACTTTTTGAACTCAAATGGGAAGAAACTTCAAATATGGGACAAAATTTTTGAAGCCTCAGTTATAATATTAGTGCATCATCGTGAAAATAGGTTGAGGAAGCAACTAAAATGGCAAGAAATATAGCTAAGAGTTATTTTATGGATACTAAATTTATTTACTATTTTATGCATTCAAGAAACTAAAACTCCTCGACTAATTAGAATTGAATTATGTAGAAAATTTTGTACCATATGGAAGGAAATTTTTGAAGAAAACATAATTTTTTGGTTGAAATAGTTGGAAATAAAATATTTAAATATCATTTGGTTGAAATATATGGGACAAAATTTTTGAAGCCTCGGTTATAATTCTAGAATATTAGTGATCATAGTGAAAATAGGTTGAGGAAGCAATTAAAATGGTAAGAAATATAGCTAAGAGTTATTTTATGGATAGTAAATACATAAATTTATTTTCATTCTTACTGTTTTATGCATTCAAGAAACTAAAATTCCTCGACTAATTAAAATAGAATTATGTTTCAAAAATTTTGTCCCATATATAGAAATTTTTTATTTTTATCAACCAAATTATTAAAACTTTTCAACCATAATTCAAGAATTTACTCATTTTATCAACCAAATACATTCTAATTCCTTCAAAAATTTTCTTCCATATAGAAAGTTTTAAGAAAATCGAAAATACAAAAAGGACCATGGCATTGAAGGATGATCAAGGGTTTGTGGCTTGGAAATTTTGAGTCTTTAGAGAATCGCTTTTATGAGGATGTCCAAGAAAATGTGGCGGTGAAATTTTTCTCCACACCTCGTTTAAAGTGTAATGAATTGAAACCAAAATTGATTATATATAATAGGGATACCCTTTATTTATAAATAATACAAACAGTTTTGTTTTTTTTAAAATGAATTTTAAAGAAGAATTGATTGAATCATATAGTGCTCAAGATCAGCGTATAACTATTAAATATTTAACCTTACATGATAAATGTCCTTCTCAAATCCAACAAGAATTAAAGAATACTTTAGATAATAGCGCAATGTCTCTAAGAACAGTTTAGAGACGGTAATTAAGGTTTAAGAAAGGGGAGATATCGATAAAAGAAGCTCGCGGAAGGCCATCTGGAAAAAGGATGAAAAGCTAGAACGTATTGAAGCTGTTAAAGGACTTTGATTGGAAAACAAAGCTTTAAGTGTGAGACTAATTATAGAGCGTTTGGATACCACCAAATCATTAGTGGATCTAATTTTAACTGATGATCTATAGTTGAGTAAGCGATATTGTCGCTATATACCAATGGAATTGAACGCAGCTCAGAAAGATCACAGGGTTCAGGCTTGTATATTTAACCTCTCCAATTATAGTAAAACTAAAGAAAAGCTGAAAAGAACTCTAACTTTTGATGAAACATGAGTTGTTTATACATGGCGCCACAGAAGGATCAACTGATGTCCTAGCTAGAACCTGGTGAAAAGGGATCACAAGTGGCAATAAAAAAACGTTATAGATATAAAATGATGTTGCTATTAGCAAATGACTACAATGGTATCGCATTTTATCATCTGTGTAGCGAAAAAGAATCTATCAATGCTGCGCACTTAAAATCGATTTTAAGCGAAAAAGTTCCTAGATTTTTAAGAACTAAAAGGTTTTCTAAGTCTATATTTTGATGGATAATGCGAGACCACACAAGGCTAAACTCGTACAGGACTTTTTAGTAGATAAAGAAATCGAGCAATGGTACCAACCACCAAATTCTCCTGATATTTCGCCATGTGATTATGATTGCTTTGGATTTCTTAAACGTGAGCTTTGTGGTGTGCAGTTTGAAACTTGGTCGGTGTTCGAAACTTGGCTAGAAATGGCGATTTTAAAATAGATGAATGGAGGGCTGTATCGTGGTGTTCAAAGACTGCCTGAGCACTGGAAAAGATTCATTGTCAATGAGGGACAATACATTTAATTATACTAAAATTTTGTCAATTTCTGTAAAATATTTTTAGAGATATAACAAAAAGTTTTTACCGCCACATTTTCTTGGACGCCATAAAGTAAGTATCAAAGAACAAAAAACCACACCTATTAAATATGACTACATTCTTGAAAGACGTAAGTGAAGTCTGGAGTCTACTTTCTGGCGTATGGTGAAAGAAACTCTATAATAATAGTTAGACGAGTTCAAGACACAGGGCTTGCCAGAAGTTTACGTCAGGCTTTTACACTAAAAAAATGAATTTATATGTGTATTGGGTTTTAATAAGTAATAATAAAGAATAACTCTTCTATTCTCAGTAAGATTAAAAGTTGCGGCAGAAGTATCAAGGAAATAATCTACTTTTCAATAGACTCATTCGAATCTTTTTCTGGGAAATATTAGGGCGTTCCGCGCAAAGAGACACACGAACTTTGTTTAATTACGCCTTTAATAATATACTAATAATACCATGACTTTTAAATTAATTTATATAGACTACAAGCTTTATTTATAAATAATTATATTTTGAATATTATCATGAATAGCTTGTAAAAATTAAAAGATTCAATTTCAGATAAAGAACAACGGATTTTCATCAAATTTGGCGTAATCCTGGGACACAGNTTATATTTTGAATATTATCATGAATAGCTTGTAAAAATTAAAAGATTCAATTTCAGATAAAGAACAACGGATTTTCATCAAATTTGGCGTAATCCTGGGACACAGTTCTGAGATAATTCATAAAGAATTAGTTGAATCAGTTGGAAATGGTGCCTATAAAATAAATAAAATCAAACTTTTAGTTACTAAGCTTAAGAGCGGCTGCAATGTGGTCGAAGATAGCCGAGGAGGCGATACAAGTGATGTCTCGAAAAATGAAAATTTAATAGATAAAATTAAAGAATTGTTCGCACAAACTAGAACATGGTCTTGCCTCGAACTTTCCATGCGGGTAAATTGTAGTAAAACAACAGTATTTCGATATTTAACAGAAGATTTACAAATGAAAAAATTATTAAGTAAATGGGTACCTCATATTCTCACGGATGAACAAATAGAACATAGAGTGTTAGTATATAAAAACAATATGAAACTCTTATCGAGACAAAATAACTTAATTAATCGAACTTTGACAATAGATGAAACTTGGGTGTCTTTATACATGCAATCCCAACGTAACCAGATTCGATCTTGGAGAAATAAGAATGAAGACCCACCTGAATTTGTACTTCAATCTAATATGAAAAAAGAGAATGCTAATATTAGCAATAGATTTTCAAGGTGTTGCTTATTGGAAGCTCTGTGCTCCTAAAGAGACTATAACTTCAGATGTCTATAAAAACTTCCTAGTTGAATTATTAGACAAATGGTTACCTGATAAGAAATTCAAGCTACCTATAATATTACATGATAATACTAGGCCACATAAATCAAATCTTATAAAGCAATATTTTATTGATGAAAATATTCGGGTTTGTGATCATCCTCCCTATAGCACTGATATTAGCACACCTGATTTCAATTGATTTGGGCAATTAAAGAGGAAAACATTTATAATGATTGACATAAACTAGAAATTCAGTAGAAAGTGCAATTCAGGAGCTTAATGCTAAAAATTTTATGAATGGTATCCAGAAGTTACCCGAAAGATGGATAAATGTAATAGATGCAAGAGGTTCGTATCTATAAACATACTAATTTTAAACTTTATATCTTTTATAGTAAAGTTTTTATTTGATTTTTTCGAGTATCTCTTTGCTCGGAACGCCCTAATATCAAGAAGGCTATCATTGATATACATAAAAGTTTTATTATTAGGGCGTTCCGAGCAAAGAGATACTCGAAAAAATCAAATAAAAACTTTACTATAAAAGATATAAAGTTT
>NIPM01000846.1:23662-41451 GCA_002738285.1 Holacanthella duospinosa | reverse complement strand
AAGGTTCCCATAAATAGCCAGAAAAGCGGATCATGTTCTAGTTTTCACTATCAACATCAGTATGATATTCTCTATCACTTTATGAAAAAAGTTTAAGTTGAAATGACTGTAAATTAATTCTATCTAACTTTTCACAATTACCACACCTAGTTTTCACAATTAGCACACTTTTGTTGTTAATTGTGAAAGTAGTTTCGCATATGCAAATAAATCGCTCCAGGCGTCCGAACAGATAAATTAATTGAATAAAATGAATACAGCGATAGAGAATCGTATTTTGAAAAAATTTTGTCAAAAAATTTTTTTAGGAAAAACCTTTATTCCCTTATATTTTTTGAGTCAAACTCAGAAAAGTGACAAAAAATTTCACAGATACCACACATGTCAAGTCTAAATTTTTGAGTGAAAATTGTGTGTATTGAGTAAGTAATAGTGTTGTGAAGGGGAATTAATGGTTTTTGAGTGGAATATGGATGAGTCGGGTTGAGACTTGAGATGATGGAATTTAAAACCAAACTCCTTGAGCCGCCTATGAGAATTTCTTTGAAATACATAATAGGAATTATTGACCTCTTGAGTTTGGAACTTAAAACCAAACTCCTTGAGCCGCCTCTGAGAAATTCTTTGAATTATAGGAATTATTGACCTCTTGAGTTGGGCCTTTCTTTTTATTATTCCTGTCTCGCCTCCTCTCTCCACTGTCTCCGTTCCTCCTGTTGTTGATGGAAATAGGCCTCTCCCACTCATCTGTCGTATTGATCCAGCCATCCTCTAACTCCCACTCTTCATCTCCATTACTCTCACATCCTTCAGGTGAATTCCGTCCTTCGAGAAATGACCCCATGGGAGAGTTGCTTTTCCTTGATGATTTGGGTAGGACTGAAATTACTCTTGGACTTCTCTCACCACTCTTGTACAACTTATCCAAAGACAGATGGAAAGGTCGACGAGAATCTAGAGGGATCTCATTGTTAGTGGGTTTGAATAGAAAGTATAAGTCCTCTATGTTGGTTTGGTGTTGCGGAGAAATGAGTGGGGAGAAATTGTTCTCCACTTCGTCAATGTCGTCGTCCATGTCTCCATTTCGAGACATCCCTACTACACATTTCTGATTTCTGATGGTTTTGGAAAGGATTTCTTTTCCATAGTAAGTAGTGGTGGTTCCTAGAGATCGGATTCGGTTGAGGACGTCAGAGGAAATTCGTTTCGGTTCATCGACTTCTTCTAATGTTCCACTGCTTGTTAGTGAGACTGTATCCTCGTCCAATAAAACTTTATGGACGTCTGCGGGATCAGAGACAATGATAAATTCAAAGACTGAAACCTAATCCATTCTAGGGAAGTCCAAATTATGTGGTACATTGCTGAACTTATTTATAAGGTCAGCACGATTTTTCCAATTTTTTTTCGATTAAAACTATCATAATTTTTTTTTAATTTTGACTAGTTAAGCACAAAACGAAAGTTAGTTTGAAAACGAAAGGTAGTGGTAGTTTGAAACTCAAAGAGTAAGTCGACATTTAGTAAGTGACAGTGGAGGGAGCATGAACATATTCTTAAGGTCACTACTTAAGGTTTTCCAGTGATTTATTGGCTTTGCTTTTTTGTTTCACTGATTGACTGATATCTAAGAAACAAATTTTTATGGAAATGAATAGTTTGTATTTATTTTCGTTAGTTTGAAGGAGTTTGCTTTGAGTTTAAATTCCAAAATTTTTTGATAAAGGTTTCCAAATTACCTATCGTTTTGTGCTTAAATTTCAAATTTTTCTGATCATTTTAACCAAAAAAAATGTGTATAAATCGTGCTGACCTTATAAATATGTTCAGCACTGTATCAAGAGACATCAGCGGAATGATTCCATTGTGAAACTACGTATTTTGTGCTAATAAGATTCAGAAAATTATTTTAGGAGATGAAAGGAAATTACCTTCAAATATAAAATTAGACTTCTCTTTAGTGACAAGTGTGGTTTCTGATGGTGGAGGTCGACGGATGAGTGGTGGACCAGAGACTCCGTCTCCGCCCACTGAGTTATATTTTAAGAAAATGGGGGTTGGAAATCTATCTCTTCCACTACTTCCGTCAGTGCTTTCTGATGGAAAGATCTTGCTCGTAGGGTTCGACTTTACAGATGATAGAGTCTTCTTGATTTCATTTCTTAGGAATCCATTGTTGTCCAACGGAAGATCTTTTATATTACTACTGAAATCCTTATCCTTCCTTGATGGGAGATTCTTTCGTAAAATTTTCTCAAAAACACCCCTCACATTTCGTACGGTGTTGCAAGCCGGAAGTTCCTCGGGAATAATGCAAGGGCGGTCTTTAGTTGGTAGGTCAAGAGAATGGTTTATTTCCGGTTCGAGATTCTCTATTCCAGCTCCCATGCTTTTGGATCTCCGCAGAGTGGACAAAGGGGAAATCCTTTCACTTCTCTCAAACGACAAATTCCTCCTATTTCCCCATTTCTTACTTTCACTTACATTCCTGTAAAGAGGAGAAAGAACAAAGAAAATTTCATTTGGAAAAGCTTTTTTCAATAACTACTATATAGTTAAAACTTTAGAAATAGAAATATCAGACTTTCTCAGAAGTGGAAGCTTTTCATTAGCGCCATGACGCTGGCTGTAAATTTCATTAAATTTGAAAAACTATGGGAAATCCGCTGATGTGAAATAATCAAGCACAAAAGGTCCAAAACGTCAATTCCAAGAATTTCAGTAACTTTCTCTTTAGAAATTATTGAGCGTGAAGTTTATGTAATGTTTTGTGAGTTTCTACTGCCTCGTAATTCTCTAGCTTTCTCCAACATGCTTCGGATGAATAGGATTTAATTTCCTAATTATTGTGAGTTGGTGACATTAGGAAGAAAGTTGGAAAAAGCCGCTTCTCTTGCCTTCTTTTTTCTTGCCTTTGGTGAAAGTAAAGTAACTTTTGTCACTATCATGTCAGCTAGACTTTTTCTTGAGAAAAATTATGAGACGGGAGAATAATGAGTTATGAGGAGAGATTTCTACACAACTTTTCATGAATGTGGAAAAAACATTTCCGGTGATAAGAAAAGTAAAGTTTGAAGAAAAACAAGGATTCTCAAAGACATAAAAGCGCTTGGTTTTTAAGTTGCGCAAATGGCAGTAGCGTTGCTGTGCTTTCATAAATATTGTTATTATCTGTATTTGGTGAAAGTTCCAATGGAAGTAAGCAAATGTCTGAAATTGTAATGTGGCTTAGATTTGAAGAATGCCAAAAAAATATGTTAAAAATTTTAAAAGGGTTTGTTGGTAAAAATTATGTAACTAATTTTAATTACTTTCTCCCCATAATGTTATAACGAAATTATTCCTGGTTCCTTTTAGATCCGTTGTTCAATGCTGAATAATGAACATTTGTGGTAATTTAAAAAGTTGCACACGTCTTCCCTAAATAATGTATTTCAAATCCATTATTTTGAAAACTTTATTCTTAATTTATGACTGACTTTCTTTCATTGGTCCCATATTCTAAAAGAGAGAGACTGGAGAAAACCGGAGNTCATTGGTCCCATATTCTAAAAGTGAGAGACTGGAGAAAACCGGAGGATCGATAAAAATGATACCAAGTGTAATTTGTTGATTCGGAAGGAGTGAGTGGGAGAATTTTTGATTTATCTCTCTGCTTACTTGTATGAAAGCGCAAACTTCAATTTACACATTTTATTATGAATCCGGAGTCTTGAAATTGTCAATCTTCTCCAGTAACTCCAATCATTCCAACTACCACACGAATGAGCACCTTTCCTAATTTCTTTAAATTATTCTCACTCGAACCAGAAAAATGTGAGGAAACATGAAAAAATTTTTAATCAATCTCTTTCATGGCAGAGTAAATGAGTATGATTAATTTAGAAATGTTCCTGAGGAATACTAAGTACATTAATTAATAATTTAGGAAAAGAAATTTTCTAAATTAGTTTTTCAATTCTAAGGTCAATTTATGTTTTCTGGAATGAGTAGGAAGAGGGAATTGGATTTAGTAGATGGAAGGTTGGGAGCACGAGCAGAGCCCAGTACAATTGCATGTACAAACGTACTTTCTCCACTAACATTTTAATCAGTTCCGTGAATCCTACTTTTATGACAAAGAAATGGAAAGTGAAAGTTCGTGTCAAAGCCCCACTGAAAGTATTGAATTTTTCCTTTGAGTTTGATTGCTAGAAATGTCAATGACTGATTCCCTACAGTACACTTGAGTCCACATGGAGCTCAATGTCGTCCTAGCGGTCACTCTTAGACCACACGCAAGAAACTCAATATCCTAATGACTAATGAGTTAATGGACTCAATAGTATACACGCCACAAACTATTAATTCCGAACCTCATTTATGATTTTATCCATTTGAGCAACTGAACTAGGACGGTGTTGAGCACATAAGGAGACAATAATTTCCATAAATTGAACTTTTATTAACTTGGATGCATTATTGCATTTGATTAATATAGATTGTGTGCCATTTAGTATTTTGTAATCTTAGATGTAGAAATTCTGCGGTCTCATCACAATTTGAGAATTCCAAATAAAAATTTCTGCAAGTGATTCTTATGTAATGTCATTTGAATAATGTGAAATGATTTGTCAGTGACGCATTAGATAGACCACAACTGACACAAGGAGACAATGAGGAGTAATTATTGGGAACAGAAGTGAGAATTACACAAGAATGCACAACTGAAGCAGTACTCGAAGCGTATAATCTACTTAAATGGAATCTTAAATAAGGAAAAGTTTATGGATTAGTTAGAATTGAGTTCGGAATGAAGTAGTTATTACGAACGTTATCTCACCTGGTAAGACGAAGTGTTTGATATAAGATCCGGCGAGTCTTCGATGATGACATTGTCATTGACTAGAAGATCTACAAAGTCATATCGCTCCATCTTACGCCCGTTTTATACTTAATGTCATTCGTCCTTTATTCGAATGAAATGCAGTATGATTGATAAATTTTGCAACAAATTTTGCAAAAATCTTAATTGTCAAGGTAAATAGGACGAATGACATTAAGTATAAAACGGGCGTTATTCAGACTCATCTGACTGAGAGACGGAGATGACAAAGAATTGGATCTGGATGCTCTCCAAGTTTTTCTTTCCAATTTGAATTTTGTCAGAGGATTAGTAGCTGATGCGTACGTCTTGGGAAATTTCTGATGACGTAGTTGATTTGCAGATGAAGTGAGAGTCTCGTCTTCAGATGAAGAGGCTCGATATCTTGATTCAAAAATAGCACGAACTTTCTTAACATCTGTAGATGAGGAAGATGGAGATGTGGAACGAGATTCGGCAGAGGAAAGGTCCTCCACTTGTTTTGATAAAAGCGACGAATAGTTAGAAAATGTCAAGTGTGACGGCGAATCTTCATCTTTTGAATTCAATTCACTAAAATCTCAAAAGAAAAGTTTCATTAGTAAGAATCAAGTTTTTATCAATCTAACATTTTGAGAGAGATGAGCCTGAGGAGTGAAAATAGTCAAAACCTGTCAGGTTTCTCTTGATTGAGTATGGAGCAGGTATTGTTGACAAGTTGTACCGTAGCGTCAATAATAACAATGGGTGGGTCGTCCATTCCGTAATAATATCGTCTGGGACAAACTGTTGTTGATTTACTAGTCAGCAATGATGTGTCAAGAAGAGCTCCATTAGTTTTGGACAAGGTTTTATAACTTTGTTCATTTAGTGTCAGAGAGTCAAAGTCGTGGTTGTCATCCATTATCCAATTTGCTTCTACTATTTGTCTCCGTGGAACACGGCTTCGTCTTCCGCTAGAATCCCTTTGTCACATTTACAAGATTTACATAAAGTGATTGATTGCTCTATTATGTCTAAAACAAAATTTGTATTGAGATTGCCGGATAGAAATGGGGGAAATGGCTGGGATTTTGGGTTTTTTAGGTGAAAGTCAAGCAAAAGGATTATGTAAATTTAGTTTGTAGTAAAGTCTTACTGTGATTCTGCGGATGGAGAAAGTTCTCTGAAATTTTTCCTTTCGTCTCGCGAATAACAGTCACCGAAATTCTCTCGATTTAAGAAATGTAGAGAAAATTCATCCGATTCAAGGTAGGGAATATCCATATCTCTGAAAAAAAAGTACATTTTGGAAATGAGTAAAAGTCTTGTCATGATAGTCATATAAAGTGTAAAATTTATTCCTCCATGCTGTTCTCTCTAAGTTTTACTTTTATTTTGTCATAATAAAGTCTTGGATCCTAAAGGTAAATGGAGAGAATCGGGAGGGAGTTTATGAGGTACTTAAGGATTTGTGTCGTGTAGTCTTCGCCTCTGCTTAGGCAAATGTAAGGATTTGTTTTCTATGCTTTCTCTTTCGGATTTGGATTCTCTGCTTCTCGTTTGTTTATGAGGTCAAATTCCTCTGAGTGGAAAGAAATTATTTTTATTTTCCATTAGCCTTCTTTTCCTAAAATTCCCATTTACGTGAGACAGGATTAGGTAGAAAATGTGTAGTAAATGTAGATTTTCCAAACGTGTTCCCCTAGATCTACCGAAACGAGAGTGAAAGTAAAGAGAAAGACGGGAAATGAGTTGTGAGTTTCCACGAGACCTCTGGAACTGAATATTTGAATTTGAGCAAGAAGAAAAAAAGTTTACTTTCTCTAAAGCTTTGGGGTTTTGGTCTCACTCACTATGAGAATGAAATGAGATCCGCTTTTTCTTATTTGCATTGTTCTCATGTTTCTACTTTCTCTTCTCATCGACAAATTCATTTCAGTTCTTTCGAGTGGAAAAGGATGTTCCATTGTTCCAATGCATCTAATAATTTCACCCCATTCTTCTTTTTAATTCTTTTCTTTTATTTCGCAGTACTTTCAAAACTTCATTTCCCCTCTATTTAAAAGAATCGATAAAAGTGTCTGATGGATGTATTTCAGAGTAAGAATGTAAGGCTTGATTAAAACAGCCTAGCCTATGTGAGTCTTAGTATTAATAAAAATAAATGGACTGAAGAGTGAGTGGTGGGATGAGTGGATAAAAGTATAATGTTCTAACTAATAGTGGAGACTTTATGCCTTGAGTGAGTCGATATCTCTCATTAGAGGAGAAAGTTGAGTCGTCGACTGTGGTAATTTTCAAAGTAAATTAGGTCCCTAGAGAGTTTAGTGAGAGTGAGTGAAGGTTTTTGGTGTGGAATAAAGGAGTGATAGGAGAATCTCACCGCCAACTGTCGTTTACGTGTCAGAGGATCTACTTGGAAAGTCAAATAAGGATCTAAGGGGAAGGGAACCAGACTAACGAGACCATCTCACACTTAATCTTACGGAATACCAAAAAGACTAGGTCGATAAATAGAATATTTATGCCTACCTTCCTTCCATTACCTACATTTCCCTCATTTAATGGATACTATTCCGGTGGAAATTTTAGGCTTTATGGTTACGACGGAACATGGACGTTAAAGAATATAAATCCATAGACTATCACTAGACTACAATTCCAGAAAATCCTCAAGATCTGTAACTATTTCCTGTAGAGAGGGAAAGGAAAGAGCACTCTTAATAAAAGTTTCGACCTTAAGCCAGTAACTCTCGTCGTCTCCATCTAATCTCAATAAGAGTTTATCAACATTATCGATCAAGTACTCACTCAATTCTTTCACTTCTTTTTAACGGGTGCAGCGGAAAAAAAGGGACTGATGTAAATTTCATATTTTGATCAAGTTCCTGCAAATATAAAATTCCGAATGTAATTCCATTCGATAAAGCATAATATTTGCCTTACGGTTCCACTAATGGTTGATAGAGTATGGTCCATTTTCGGCACAGGCGCGCAATAGTTTGCGAACTTTCTCCATACTCCTTCGGACGACTGATATGTCCACTTGTTTCAAGCAATTACTTCACTCTTTTCATTAAAGCAGTAGTGTCAGTGGCTTTCCAACCACCTCTGTACACTAGTTGATCTAAATAACCAAAAAAATCTTCTATTGGACGGGCTTGGGGTAAGTTGGTTGGATTTTCTTCCTTTGGTACAAAATGAACGACTTTCTCTTGGAGAAAGTCAATCACGGATTTCGCGTAATGAGAAGATGCTTTGTCTGGCCAGAAGATGTAATTGCCGTCCGAATGATATTTTTCGATGAATGGGATGAGTCTCTTTGCAAGACACTGAGTTTTATAAATATTCTGATTAATGGCGAGGCCTGATGGGATGAAGTAAGGAGTACTGATTCCATCCGGTGAAAGTGCAATCCAAATCATAATTTTTTTTTCAAACTTGTGTCTAAATTTTAGTTTTACCTCTGGACTAGTACTCTGCCTGTCTGTGGAGTAATATTTACTGTTTCCAGGAATAAGAGCTTTGCTTAAGGGGAAGTAATGTTCGTCGTCAATGATGAACTTTTTTTTTGAGAATTTCTGCATAATCTTCGGCACTGAGTTTTCACTTTGAGAATTTGCTCTTCCGTGTACTCCGGGGATCGACTTTTCTGAAACATTTGATGTTGGTCTTGTCTTGTAGTGTCCGTAGAATATGTCGATGACTGCATTTGAATTTTTTTGCTGCGTCCCGTTGACTAATCTTGTCGCTTTCTTCAAAAAGCTTTTCCAGTTTACGGACTTTCTCTTTCGTCGTAATTTTGGGCTTTTTGCCGGAACCAACTTTTTTTTTCCATTGGGATTCCATTTTCAACCCTTTTGGTTATCCTATAAATTGTTTGCTTACGAATATTTTCCAGTTGAAAATGTTTAACAACCTCCAATTTCGTAACACCCGGGTTGGATTCAATCAGTCGTCCGAAACGAATTCTAAGAACTTCTTGTTGTGATGCTGTCATTTCCTCAGTGGTATTACTAGGGAAATTAGGAAACCCGTTTTCCACAATAGAAAATCCCGCTTAATCCAAAAAAAATACTACTAATATGAAATTCGCGCGATTAGTAATAGTAAATTCTCAATTTACGTCAGTCCCTTTTTTTCCGCTGCACCCGTTACTTCAACACTGAGTTTATCTTAAATTTCTCTTTACTTCACTCTGCTAAAGTGGCTTTAGAGTTTTGAGATGAAAAAATTAAACAACTGATTGTTCTTTTAGAATCAAATCCAAAAGAAAATGATGGGGTTTTGCCTTTTCAAGATTCGAAAACTGTACTGAATCCAAGACTTTCTCATTTTTTTTTCAACTTATTGGATTGAGATTTTGTAGAATATTATTTTTGAAATTGGAGGTTAGAATAGAATAGATTTCCCTAGAAACCTCTTTGTGTGGTTGAAAAAGTTAATCTTTGAGAAGAGATGTGAAAGGTTTAGGAGGAGTAGGACCATGCATCAAGGAGAGGTATTTCAGTTTATTTTTTCAGATGAAATGAGAAATTATTATTGAATTCATTGGACAGGATGTGAAAAGATATGTGAAAACCAGAGTTTAGGTTATGAATTGAATTAGAGAATGTAGAGTTTATTTTTCTTTTCTCTTATTGTGATTGTAACTTACTTTTAGTAAGGTCGAGGAGTGGGTCCAAAGTTTGATTGTGTCTGGGTTGTAGAGTGGTGTTGGTATTTGAATGGAAAGTGGAAGAGTTGTAGTTTGAGCCGTCCCCAGTGTTCGGCATCCCATTTTTCCCATCCGGGATGGGGATGGGAAAGATGGGATTTGGATGGGGATGGGCGATAAATTTCCNCGGCATCCCATTTTTCCCATCCGGGATGGGGATGGGAAAGATGGGATTTGGATGGGGATGGGCGATAAATTTCCATTTTAATCACCTGATTTTTAATTAACTGCCAACCAAATTAATACTGCTTGTGAATAAAATAATATAAAACAAGATATCGCAGGTTGAATTTGTTTCATTCATTCGATTGAATAATACTGCACTTTTACGTCGTGCATGCTTTACACTTACGCCTATTATGGCTTCATGAGTGGTCTCTAATTCAAAAACTGTTGTGTAATGAAAATATCAAAAATATCATGATATTTTCCGAAATAAATATTATGATATATATCTTGATATATATCGGTTTGATATTTTCTTCGAAATCTGTTTCTCAGCCATAATTGGGAAAAATCGCATAATCTGAAAATAGTAGACCTTAGAATGAATGAGGCAACCTACCTCTTCAGAGATGTTTCAATAAATTCTAAAATCTAAATGCTATAACTTGTGTTGAAGAAAATAATTGGTAGTTAAATTAATAAAATTTTGATATATCCATTCATCCGTTAGTGATGGGAAAGTTGAAGTAGAGAAAATCCTTTGACCAAAAGAGTTTGAAATGAATTTGTTAGGTTGGAGTGGAAGGTTTGTTAAATATTTCTTTTTGTGGTTGGTTGTGATGCTTGAGTGGAGGTTGAAGAAAGGTAGTAAAGAAGTTTCCTAGTTAGAAGTCTATTTTTCTGATTAGGTTAGTTGTCGTTTAGAAATGGAGGAGTGGAGTGAGAGCAGGAGGGAAATGATCATTATGATCATGCATGTGGAAAGCTAAAAGGAATTCAGGGGAGTGAAAGCACAGGCTTGGTCGAAGATCATCCATTCTAATCTAACCAATCCCGGCTCCAGGGGCTTTCAAACTTACTTTCTCAAATTACATCCATGTCTACAAATACAATTATAACTTATAACACACAACTCTCTTTATAAAATACACTTTCATGTAAAAATTACAATCTCATCAAAAGAGTTCACTAATTTTAAAATTGATTTATTAGAGAGCGCAGACTCATTACATATAAATTATCTTGTCAATAGTAACTAATATCACACAAAACATTCTAATCACAACACATCAAGTAACCAATCTTATCGATTTTTTTATCTAATTTACATAACAAATGTTCCCAAATTTTACAGAAATTTTTGCAGACAAGTTAACAAAATCAGATCAAAAATTGCAGATAGAGTTGTTTTCGCAATTGGATGAGACAAACCATGAATTCCGTCCACTCATTCGCTTAACCAATTTATAATTTTTTGAATTTAAGAATTGCACAATTTCTTCAATATATGGATCCGTTTCATTTCCAAATCTGTTCGTCTTGACACAAATTACGTCGAATTGAATTGTTCTAAATTCCAATGATTTTAGAGCAGCCAATTCTCCACCGCTTATATCTAATACCATAAAGTTGATACGAAGTATTCCAAAATGATCGAAAACTGCTTGAAGAGGATAGCAAAGTTGCTCATGAACATTTTCCGCTGCTTTCACTTTATCCAAGTCCAGAATCTCTTTAGTGGCTGCTAAATCACTCCCATCGATTACTCTTCCCTTGTCATAGTCTGCTTTAAGAAACTGAGAATGGTACTTCTTAAGATATTCAGGAGTCATGAGTTCCAGAATCCCACCCACATCTGAACCCTCTACGAAATGGACAGTAGATTTGGACTCACACACTGCTAACTGAAGACTGAGAACTTCCGGTCGATTTTTAGGTATTTCCAATGCTTCCTTGCTCCCTTCGATTAAGATAACTTTCCATCCAGCTTTCTGCTCAAAAAATGAAGAAAATGAGCTTTTGTTAGATTGTTTACCATCCATTGCTCCTAGTTCCAACATAAGTCCATTGGACATCCCATGGAAGAAATTAGTCCAGCCCAATTCCTCTTCCTTGTCCTCTGACCCACCAACGAAATCCTTTGCCCCAATCTCTGTGAATTCCCTTTCTGAGATATTCCAACTTTTACTTTCGACCCATTGAGGCTGGTTGAGTATTTGGCTTGCTGGAATTGGTACAGGCTTTGCAATTGGTAGCGGTTGAGGTACGGTGAAAGTTGAGTCCGAATTCGAAACAATCGAGTTTCCATCGGTTCTTAGGCTTTCATTTCGAAAGAAGAGTGTGATTACAAAGATAAGAAACATCGGGAGAGCTAGATAACGAATACAAGTGCTTGGCGATGGAATTGATTGTACCATATTGCGTATTTGAAGTTTTTTTTTTGATTTTAGACAACTTCCCAGTGCAATCAATTTTTCCAACTGTTCATATTTTCTATCAATTTCCTAGGATATTTGAGATTTTATTTACACAAGTGTTTTGATTATAAGGCCAGAGAGCCAAGTAATCCAAATAACATGGGAAACTAATGAGCTCAAGTGTAAAAGCAAGGCCCAAAATTCATCCAAATTTTTTACTGGAACAAAAATTGTCATGGTGAGTAGAAACTTGAATTTCAAACTAGGAACTTGCAAATCCAAACTGCTAGAGTTTATCTTTAAGAAAATCAATTCAAATAAAGAGTTTTACGAGAGAAGAAGTGATTTGAGATGGAGAGAAAATAAGATCTCCCTATACTATAACTTCAGCTGGGATCTGATATGACGGTTCCTCAAAATCATTCATCTATTGAAATTGGAAAATCAAATGAAAAAGTACGTAACAAAATTGAAAAATGAAATCCACTGTCTCTCCCTCGACAGAATGGAATTAAGAAAAAAGGTGAAAGCTAAAAACTTAAAGCCAGTCATAATGAAAGCTTTAGTCATATGGTCCAGATGAGAGAAAGTCTCCATCTCATCCGTTTTCATTTAACCCTGTCTTTAATGTCTCCATGTTTAATATAAATTTCATAACTCTCTGCCACAATGGTTCAGTTTCAACTCTCTATCCTAAGCATACAAGTTCTATCCTTCCCGTCTCAATTCCTACAAGTAAGTAAGCAATTAAGACAACTACACTCAATTCCGTTTAATTTACTTCAATACAAACCTATCTAGATAACTTCCTTCCCAATTTCACGCTGAATTTAGTTTCTCTCCTTCAGAACCACATTTGAATTAATTGAAAATGTCAGGTCGTTCGACATTTGCTTCGACATTAATTCCATAGAATACCAGCCCGTTCCAAATTAAGTACGTTGTAAAACTAAAAACGTTATCTGACGAACATTCATGAAAATCCTAAGTCTATGGTGAAAGGAAAGAGACAAAATGGCTCAAATGTAGAGAAACAGATCGATAAGAAGAAAAACCACCTGGTGGTTTCCATTTCCCAGATGTTTTTTTAGACAGACGGTTTTTTACTAAACATCAAAGGCCCAACTTTCTCCTGTTGCTCGTTGATGTACCGTAAACAAATAGAAATCTGACTTATTTAGAATTTGAGTAAAAGTTTGCCAAGATTTATGAGCTTATTTAGAAACTTAGTTCAAGAAAATCCGTAGACCACTTTCAAACTTTGTCTATTCTAAAAGAATTTGTAAGTGAGTGGCTTACCTTCCCCAGGAGGTATTGTAGCTGTTCCTGGACGGCTCCAAATTTTGGCACTATCTTGTCCAACTGGAGTTCCAGATGCTTGAGACGAATCCACTTCTCCACTTCCGGTTTGAATTCCATAGGATGTCCTGAGTACATGGAAAAGGCAAATCTAAAGTGAAAGAAAGTAATTCAAAGTAATTGAGTCTGAATTGGTAGGGTGCCAATTGGAATTGTTCAAGGAAGGAAATGCTCCGTGGTTTCTTAATGCCACTTTCAACTTTAAAACCCTAGCAATTCCAAATAGTCTAAGGTTGTTCTCAAATTCTTAAGTAGAGAGAAAGGCTCTACGTTCCATGTTTTATGCATGTATTCCCAACACTTTGCGAGAGTGCTTTTGTGCTTCTCATTTGCTTCTACATTCAGAGAACGTAGAGAAAGTCTGATGACCTGGAACCTGATAAAGAACGGAATCGTACACAAATTACCTCAACAATTTCAGGGCTATTCACCAAACTTCGAAAATTGTTTCAAAGAGTTGAAACACCCCGAGATGAGCAATATACCTTAAACTATAACCTAAATTCTGAATGAGTTTACATAATTCGAACATCAAGTTTAGCCCGAGGAAACTTTTTAGAATATTTTCTGTCACGGTGAAATTAGTTTCTCTTGTTTCGTAGTGTAGAGTCCATGGACATAAACGGGAACTCAATTACTTCAGCCACTCAAACTCAGGGTCATTTAATTTAAGATGCGTGAAGCGTAAACGTGTTAGGTAACGAGTGGTTTTGGAGAGAAGAAGTGGTCCAGAGACTGCTCAACCAATGGAATCACGCCATGAATTCTACCTCACTCCACTCATGTCAGATGAAAACTTTTTCTACAAGAGAAAGTCCTCAACGTCTCCTGAATCAAATGGACCAGAAGTCTGAAGCATATGTCAAGGACCTTTTAAGATGAAACACAACTCTCCTTCTTCCATACTCCAGGATGGAAATTTCTTTTGTCACTACAACACTTTGAGCATGTTTTTTAAGATTATGGTGACACACTAATTCCCACAACACAGTTGATTCAACCATCCGGAAGTTGGAGGAATTGGAAGTAAATGGTGTTGGAGTGAACTCAAGTCATCAGATAGACTTTCATTAAAAACCCGTATACCTTCACTAAATCAGAGGAGAAAGGATTTATAATCCTTTAGAACTGCTAAAAAAATTCTCTTCTAATTACTGCTTTCTCTCAAGTAAAAATTTCTCCAGAGTTAGCCGGACAAGAGAAAAAGTCGACTCTTGTCATTAAAGCATTAGATTTTAGATGGCGTGTGCCATTTCATTCACGCATAAGTTCCTAACCCGTTTTCCTTTCCTTGCCTTTCACTTCCTTTCTAATAATTATGTAAAAATAATCCCTACAGAATTACCTATTGCCCTACAACAATACTTAATTTGCCAAGTTTTCCATCAGTAATGGGATTGGTGGAAATGAGATCTTAATCCCATGTGAGAGATTCCTTTCACATATTCTTAAGCACTTTGGAACTGGAATAGTCAAGTTTACAGAAGAGCTTGGCCATTTGGAAAGAGTACCACCGCAATGCAGTGAGTAGCTAAAAAGAACTGCATTGCATGTGGAGAAAGTAAGGCGATCTTCCCGTCTATAACAGCTCCTTTTACATCTTGTTCCAAAGAAATAAAAAATAAAAATTTTTACTAAATTACTAACTTTAGGCTAAAACGGGAGAAAACTCAAATGGAAAGTTTTATTATTTTTCNCAGTCCCTTTTTTTCCGCTGCACCCGTTACAAAATTATGTGCATGTGAGGAAATGTGTAGTTGAGATAGGATTTCTTTTATCGAAAGTTCCTTGAGATTGGCCATTAAGACGGATTTGAAAGGCATGTCAAATTTATTAAAAGGACAAAAGGTAACTTTGGAAAAAAAGTAGAGGGAAAGTCATTGGTTGAGAAATACATTTCCCTAAATTCATGTCATTCTTTTTGACTGGATGGTAAAAGTAGGACACAAGAGAAAGTAAATCTCTGTCAGTCTTCATAATCGTTTGGTTCTTAAGATTCTACATCTCATCCAATTCATTTCTGTCAAACTCTAGTCCAATATCCGAATGAATCTCTTTCTCAAAGCACCAATGGAAGTAAAAGTTGAAAGAACCGAGAAACTATTAGAATTCAGTTTGGTCTCTCTTTATTTCTGGCTCTGCTAATGCATAACTACTAGATTTATTATTTATTCTGAATGAAAAAACAAATTACAGGCTCTCCTCGTGAAGCTATGATTTTATAGACCCAATCTGAAGCTAATAATCACTCTCCTACTATCTAAACCTCAATTTACAATCAATCACTGTCTCCTGTTTCATTTTGTGGTTTCCTTCTCACGCCCAATGAAAATGGTCCTTGTCTTTATGTCATCATCCAAATTTTAATATTCAGCCTGCGGTACTTTAGTACAGTCAACAAAAGTTTAGCCATTCCATGCCAAACTCATTCCATCACATATTGACATGAAGAAAAAACAATTTACATTGACTAAATTTCATTTTTGCCACAATCGACAACTACTAAGGATATAATTCTTCTCAATGAATCCTTCAGTAATTTCGTAAATTAAAAATTAACCCTGAATCAACCCCTTGTTTTTTTAAACGTAAACCTAACACCGTTTGGCGAAATAGGACATGGTTCTTTTTGGAATTTACTTTTGAAACACTCATTCTCACCAGCAAATCCGCACCTCCCACTACATCATAACACCCATCAGAGATGGACACAACTCAAAATGTGTTCATATACACATCACTTTTTAAATATTCGCTAGTGTTCTCCATGACTCTGACTCCGGAATCATGACTCTGACTCTGACTCTGACTCTCATGACTCTGACTCCCAGGGTTTTTGGGATTCGGGAGTCATTTGATGACTCTAACTCCAAGGGTTTTGGGAGTCAGAGTCATGACTCTGGGAGTCGACTCCCAGACCTCGGAGTCATGACTCTTTTGAAACATGCACACCTGGGCATATGGGACTATTTTTTAACAAAATTTACATGCAAATATTATTTCGATAGTTAATTTTACAAAGAAATATTTAAAAAAAGTTAAATAAAAGTTACGAATTGTTTATTTAACCTGATGAAAGTGGCTTTTTTATTTTCTTGTTGTCAAGGAAACTTAGAAAATTAGCAAACTTAGAAACAAGGAAACTAAATGTATTAAAAAAAAATTCAATTTCAGACCCGATTTTTCATTTTTGTATTATGTAACTTCGGAGTCGAGAGTCATGACTCTGACTCTCACTCAGAGTCGACTCCCAAAATTTAAGGAGTCAGAGACATGTCTCCGAGAGTCGACTCCCAACATTTAGAGTCAGAGTCATGACTCTCAGAGTCAATGACTGACTCCGGCTAAACTGGGAGTCATGGAGAACACTAATATTCGCTACGATCTGTACTGAGTCAGTGATGAATACTACAATCAGTTAGTCTGGCTCTCTAAAATATTGTAGTCGACTCTCGGAGTCATGGCTCTGACTCCTTCATTATTGGGAGTCGACTGAATATTATTCAGTTTGTTATTTTTATGAAAAAAAAAACTCAATTTTGGACAAGTTACGAGTTACGGAGTAACCTGGTAAAGTGATTTTTTTTTTAAATTCTTCATTGGAAAGAAACCTTGGGTTTACTATACTAGTGCAATGACTGATAGAATCAAACGGATGGTGCTTTACTCCTAAAACAAGTCATTTAATANCGGATGGTGCTTTACTCCTAAAACAAGTCATTTAATAATAAAATAATTAATTAAAATCATGTAATAAAAACTTTTGTTCTTACCTACTATTTGACTGGAATATGAGCACGGTTGTAACTAAAGAAGCGCCGCTCTTGCTAAAGTGAGATAGAACACTCCCGCTCCCGCTTCGAGCGGCAGCGGTAGGTGAGAAATATTTCTCTACAGAAGCGGAAGTGGGAGCAAAAGTGAGGTGTCAGACGCGGAAGCGGAAGGGGTAGCGGGATTATTTTTCTCAGGAGACGCGTAAGCGGGAAAATTTTTTTACAGAAGCGGCAGCGGAAGCGGGGTCTCAGACTCGGAAGCGGTTTTCTTTCTTAACCTTGACATTACCCTCGGGATCTAATTAATTACACACCCTATCGGCGCAACAAAATTTAAGTAATACTGCGATTTTGCATTGAAAGTTTTTGAAATTGATACTAGAACATGTTTTAAACTATGGAAAACAATTTTCGACCCGATACCATGTCATACGCTCGAATTTAGCGGATTGTTGAAAAATGAATATACGGAAATAATGCAGCAGTGTGCACGTCATTACTAAAGGGGTGTAATTAAGTTTTTATTAAGAGAACCGGAAGCGGAAGCGTGATAATTTTTCTCAAGAGAAGCGGAAACAGAAGCTGGGTATCAGACGCGGAAGCGGGAGCGGCAGCGTGATTTTTTTATTAACAGAAGCGGGAGCGGAAGCGAATTTTTTTTCTTAAGAGAAGCGGAAGCGTTCACAATGATCGAAGTTACAACTAGTGTGTAAAGTGACTGACTCCAGAGTCATGACTCTGACTCTGACTCT
>NIPM01000846.1:0-23252 GCA_002738285.1 Holacanthella duospinosa | reverse complement strand
TTTATAATTCTCAATTTGGCCGCAACTCCGCATTCGCAATTTTCGTTATTCTGCTCCGCAACTCCGCAACCGCAACTCGCAACCTGCCGCAACCTAGTTGCGAAATGGTTGCGATTCTGCAACTGTGATTTTTATACAGTTTATAGAATTTTTCTCTTATATTTAAAAGATGATATTAAACATTTTTTAATTACTCAGAGTCAGAGTCAGAGTCAGAGCCATGACTCAAGAGTCAGTTCGCGAAAATATGGGGAGTCAGAGTCATGACTCCTGAGTCAACTCCTAAACTACAGTGAGTCAGAATCAGTGACTCGTGAGTCAATGACTCTGACTCAGTGAGATTTGGGAGTCACTTTACACACTAGTTACAACCGTGAATATGAATGGATAAATGAAATAGAGNTATATTTAAAAGATGATATTAAACATTTTTTAATTACTCAGAGTCAGAGTCAGAGTCAGAGCCATGACTCAAGAGTCAGTTCGCGAAAATATGGGGAGTCAGAGTCATGACTCCTGAGTCAACTCCTAAACTACAGTGAGTCAGAATCAGTGACTCGTGAGTCAATGACTCTGACTCAGTGAGATTTGGGAGTCACTTTACACACTAGTTACAACCGTGAATATGAATGGATAAATGAAATAGAGTCTGGGACTGGAGGGAATTTATTTAGGCGGGATTGTTGTGTGAGAGAGGGTGGGTGAAGAGGAATACGGGTGCGAATTTGTTGGTGAGAATGAGTGATGCAAAAGTAAACTCCAAAAAGAACCATGTCCTATTTCCCCAAACGGTACANTTTGTTGGTGAGAATGAGTGATGCAAAAGTAAACTCCAAAAAGAACCATGTCCTATTTCCCCAAACGGTACAAAGAGGTTCATTGTAAGTTGTGTAATTTACCTTTGACCGAGTTCTGTTGTATAGAGGAAGTTGAAGACAAAGAGCAGACGGTGTTGTTAAAGTGACAAAGTTTCGATACTGGTGAGACAATAGAATTGTATTTTTTTGGAGATTTTGAATAATTGATGAGGAGTTGTTCCATTGGTTGTAGATTGAGAAATTAGTTTTATTTCTCTGGAATATTGTCTGGTCCCCTTCATTACCACAAATGCGGTCTAATTGTACACTTTTGTTCCATCCAGCAGATGTGGTTTTTGAAAACCTTGTTGAAGGACTCTTTCCAAAATAATCCAAAAAGGCACATGGGCTACTTCCAGTAATAGAACAATTTTTGAGATAATTTGCAAAGAGAGTAGTCAAATATTTACCACTTTTACCCATCTTCATCTAGTACTGTCTTTCTATTGATCTTCTTGAGTCTCTTATTTGCTTATTCACTTCAAAATATTTTTGGCACCTATCACAATTTCTAATTATTTAAGAGTCGTTGAGTTCCATTTTCTCTTGATTAATTCTGCTCTTGAGACATTTTGTCTTTCCAACTGAAGATTTAGGCGAATAGTTACACCAACGTCGAACAATCCAGAGTCCGGTCCACTTACATATCATCCTTATTCCTCTATCATGTGTAGTGTTATGTAATGTAATGTATGCAGCAACGTTGAACAAAAGAGAGAAAAAACCAAAAATAATATTTAAGGACTCTAGCACTATTATTAACAATAATATAATTTCCAGATCACGAGAACGACAAAATTTTACCCAATAACTTTTCTTCCTATAAAAGCAAAAATCCTAAAACTATTGCTGGTTGATTAACGTTTGGGTTAATTACTATTGAGTAAATTAAATTAAAATTAATTCTTAATGTGTTATGAACTTTTTACTGGTACCTTTCCAGAGACAGGACAGAACAGACCAATACACCTGTGTGCTCTCCCTTTTGTAAAAAAAAACTAACTGAAAATGACTGATTAGTATTGTTATTCTTGAGTGGTGGGTAAACGAGCCCTCCAGCAAAAGAACCTCTCATTAAAATGTTCAGTAACCTTCAGATTTCATTTGGTTCGATTATTAAGTACCATGGGATGGAGCACACCTTCAAGAAAATTAATTAATAATAGATTCAACCATTGTTTTGGAAACACTTAATCAAGCTTATTCGCAGTTCTGAAATTCACAACTGTGAGGAAGAGTAATTCCTTGTGGAATAATAATCTCACCAACCAAATTTATACAGACGGCAAAAATCAGGAACCCTACTGTTGATAAGAAGTGAAAGATGTAATGTATAAAATTGGAAAATTGAAATATTGGGAAACTGTTGAGTTTAGCTAGATATAACTATGCGTCGTCGGAGTGATGAAGTTGTTTTTATGTATGAATTATGAACTCATGTCAAAGCATAAGTTTGAACTCTTCTGTTTAGTAAGAATCTCAACTCCAGTTGAAAATAAATTTTGTTAGGACTTATGTGTTGCAGAGATTGAGATTGTAGGAGTGAATGAAATATGAGAATGAAAGTTGGGTAGTTGTAATGAGTGAATATATTGTGGGTTACCGGTGGCTCAAGACGCAGCGATGCGTTGGGTTGGATGAAGAAGAGCTAACTGATATGGTCTGGTGCGGATTCATATGTTTGACATGCAAGGAGAAGTCGAGTCTCTCGCTTATTCCGTCTCTTCGTCGCCAAAAATATCGACGCGAACTCGGATGTTTTAGCACTTTCAATAGCAAAGACACTCCTGCCAACAACTCACAACTTATTCTCCTTTCTCGGATTCACGCAAACGCTAGACATTTATTCACAATAGTACTTCTAGTCTAGTAGTCATATCTCAAATATACTTCTTTCACACCCAATTCCCAAATGAACATCTGCTCCAATCATAAACCAAATGATTTCAACTCTCCACAAATCTTAATTAAACCATTCAAGGAAAATTAGTAAACTATGAAAAAGCGAGACAACAAAAGGGCGGAAATTGAATTATTGAAGATACCTAAAANCAAGGAAAATTAGTAAACTATGAAAAAGCGAGACAACAAAAGGGCGGAAATTGAATTATTGAAGATACCTAAAAAGATGTTGTTAAGCAAATTATGGTTCTCAATCTGATAGTACCGCCTTTGAAGCGACCCTCTAGACTCAACTTCCTTCCTTATGATTCATGAACACTAAAAGTTAGATTAATAATTCACTCCTTCCACACGAAATGATAAACTAACANCAAGGAAAATTAGTAAACTATGAAAAAGCGAGACAACAAAAGGGCGGAAATTGAATTATTGAAGATACCTAAAAGGATGTTGTTAAGCAAATTATGGTTCTGAATCTGATAGTACCGCCTTTGAAGCGACCCTCTAGACTCAACTTCCTTATGATTCATGAACACTAAAAGTTAGATTAATAATTCACTCCTTCCACACGAAATGATAAACTAACACCACAATCCTACTTTTTTGCTTTCTGTTTTATCAATCAATCAATCCAGTCTATGGTATTCAATTTGAAGAGGGTTGGTCATTCTTTGTAACATCCATACTTATGTTTAATTGTTTAGTGATCTAAGCATACAAAATCTAAAATGTTAACGTAATATTTACTACAATGCACACTTGGCGATTTATAATTCAAATCTGGCCAAATCTTTGAAAATGTTCAAATTAAATTTTCTAGGGTCTAATTACCTCTCTCAACTGATTATCTGGATAAAAAATACTTAAATTACATTTTTTTTCTCCAAAATTTGCATTTTTGACCGCGGACGCAGGACTTGGGTGGTTATTCACTATCTCCGCCTGTCATTTTCACCAAATAGAAATTTATTATGATATGACAAAAAATATGAACAACGTGAATAAAATTTAAGGATAATATTCCTTTGACGAAAAAATAATTAATTATAAATATGAATTAGATTTAGACCTAAACACCAAATATCAAATTGAATAGAACCCTCTGGTTTAATACGGTGTATGAGGTTGTAGTGACGTAATCCTTAAGGCTATTTTATACTCAGGCGACAGCTCTCTGTCACGTAAACTCAACTTGACGAATGAGTCGCAGTTAAACATGTTTAACTTTTGTCGGAAGGGGCTTTACGCAGACGGAAGGAGGTAACGTCAAGTGCCGTAAGAGTATAAATTGGCATCCGTCACGAAAGTTAGCTGACGGAAGGTGACTTTGTCGTGACGGATGAACTGTCGTCTGAGTATAAATTAGACTTTAGATTAAATTCAATTATGGAATTAGTAAGAATTTTTTTTTGGTTCAGAAATATTTGGTTCGTATAAATATATATATATAATACGCGGTTACTAATTCGGTTCCTTAACTTAAACTATTTTTAATTTTTCGAAAGTTCAATTGGGGCAAGTTTGGGCAAGTACAAATTGAAGTATAGATAAAGGTTAATCAAATTTAAAAAGAATGAAAAAAATATCGATTGAAGGTGGCTGAAGGTGGGAGTTTGAAGTTGCGCCATGCAATTACATGTAAATGATTTTTTTCCGTACCATACTACAAATTCAATTTTGGGCCAAAATTTTTGAAAATTTAAACAAAAATCAAAAATTGTAACAGAATTAGACTTGAGCAAAAAAATTTTTTAAAGTCATATTTTTTTTTCAATTTTAACCAATTTTGGTTTAGGAATCGCCAAGTGTGCAATGTGATGTTATTAACCATACCATCAGCCAGCACCAGTGTTCGGCACCCCAGTCCCCTTTCCGTCGCCGTCTTTGCTTAAAAAATTTTTCCCCTCTCCTCTCCCGTTCATGCTTAAAACATTTTCCCCCCGTCTTCTCATAATAAAAGGCTTCCCCGTCCCCGTCTTTGCTTAAAAAAAATTTCCCCCGTCCCGTCCCCGTCTTTGCTTAAAAAAATTTTTTCCCGTCCCGTCCACGTCTTCTCATAACAAAAGACTTCCCCGTACCCGTCCCCATCTTTACTTAAAATTTTTTTTCTCTGTCCCGTCCCGTCCCCGTCTTCTCATAATAAAAGGCTTCCCCGTCCTATGAAAAAATTTTTTATACCCGTCCCCGTCCCGTCCCCACCTTTTCATAATGAAAGGCTTTCCTGTCCCCGTCCTCGTCCTATGAAAAAAAAATTTTCTACCCGTCCCGATTTTTCATAATGAAAGGCTTTCCCGCTCCGTCCTATGCAAGAAATGTTTATACTCATCCCCATCCCGTCCCCGTCTTATCCTAATGAAAGAATTCCCTGTCCCCGTCTTTTTATCAAAAATGGCTTCTCCGTGTTGTCCCCGTCTTTCCCTAAAAAAAATGACCGCCTCGTATTTTATTCCGAAACAAACATTTTCAAATCTAGTTTATTGCTAAAACCCTCAGACTGTTAATAAAATGTTGTCCAATTAATTATTATAGAAACTTAGATTATAATAAATTTGACTTGTAGAATAACCGCTCCTATTTCTAATTGGTAATTATTCATTACTAGATGAATCCAAAAATGAAGAAACATCTATGTACTCGAGACAAGGTCTATGAATTTCGATTTTGAATTGTACAAAAAAATGAATTTCAATTTCGATTCGGTAGGCAACGTTGATTTCGGTTTCGATTTTGATTTCTATTTCGAATAGCAAGATGATTTCGAAAATCGAAATTCAATTTTCATACAAATCGAAATCCAAAATTAGACAATAGAACTAGAAATTCATACCTTTTCAGTCGAACGAAATCGAAGCCTATGACTTTTCAGACTCTGGAAATCGAAACCCATAAAGCCTCGAAATCGAAACCGATAACATTGTAAGCTCTCCAAATCAAAATCGAAACGTTTATATTAGTGAGCTCTAATAATTGAAATTTCGATTTCCAATGAAGCTAAGTTGGAAGTCTGTGCCTGAATAACACCCGTCTTTCAAAAAGAAATGTCTTCACTCGTCCCCGTCTTTCGTAGAAAACAGACTTCTCCGTCCCTGTCCTTGCCCCATCTTTACTAAAAACCATCTTACCCTTATTTCATACTAAACGTCCTCACCAGTCCCCGTCTTTCCCAAATAATCGACTCACCCGTCCCCGACTTTTCCAAATACTCGACTCACCCGTTCCCGTCTTTTCAAAATAATTGACTCACACGTCCCCGTCTTTTCAAAATAATCAACTCACCCGTCCCCGTCTCGTCCCCGTCTTTCTCCAAAATTCGACTCACCCGTCTCCGTCTTTCTCAAAAATTCGACTCACCCGTCCCCGTCTTTTCAAAATAATCAACTCATCCATCCCGTCCCAGTTTTTCTCAAAAATTCGACTCACCCGTCCCCGTCTTTTCAAAATAATCAACTCACCCGTCCCCCTCCCCCCGTCTTTCTCAAAAATTCTGCTCACCCGTCCCCGTCTTTTGAGAAAAAAGGGTCCCCGTGCCCGTCCAAACCCTTCCGGATCCCGTCCGGACGGGGACGGAAAAGACGGGATGCCGAACACTGGCCAGCATATAAATCAAGACAAATTTGCTTATTCTAACTGGGGTGGATTGGAATACTGACAACAAATTGCGGGAATAGAATTTTTAAATTCAAAAGTTTTTTAAACATATTTTATTTTTCTGCATTTCATTTGAGTTCAAATCATTTAACATCAATTCATTCTTTTCTTTTCTAACTTGACTTACGTTTAACTTAATTGGCATTGAGCCTTCCTGACTTCCACTTTCCACTGACTTTGCAAAATTCTGGCTGTTCTTTGTCAAGAATAGTGGTTTCAACTTTCTCTGATTTTGGTCTTGGTGCTTCGGAAGTTCAATAATGGAGGGGAACAATGCAGATAAAAGTCGGCTTCCTACTTTTAAGGTTTTGAATATTTAAAATTATATTTATTATAAATTAATAAATTAATAAAATTATATTCAAAATATTTCGTGGTTTTAATAAGAAGTAAAGTAGGATAAAGTAAGGGTTGAAAAAAATTTTTTAATACAAATCTGAAATCAAACTATTAGTAAGTCTAACTCATTAGGTATTTATGTGCTGTAAAAAATTGAGCACCCTTTGTTTATAATTCAACCCTTAAATTTTATACAGCAGTGATTTTGGTTGTTTGATCGTAATTTAGGCTCCTCGAGACTTGACCTTAGCGAATAAAATCAGTGCAGGAGCAATCCGATCCAGAAAAAACTTTATTCCAAATATACCTCCGAGACGAGATAGGAGTAGCAGCTCAGGATCTTCAACTTCTTCCACCAACAGCCAATCTCCGTCACCGTCTTCCAGGAAATTTTCAAACACAAGGAAAGATCAAAATCAGTCAAGAGGCAGGAGGTCAAAACCAGAACTTATCCAGTCAGATTCAATATTCTCAACAGGCGTTGGGGATGGTGAAAGATCAAAGAAGTTTTCCGTAAAACCATCAGTTGGGTTTTCTTCCAGAGGCATAAGTCGCGGACGTGGTGGGGGAGAAGCAGGAGTGAGTAGACGCGCTACTGCTGTCGTAGCTACTGAAAACAATAAAACTGGAAGATATACGTTGTCAGATGGGTTGAAGTCAGAGGGTATTGTCAAGGGTCAAGGAGTAGAACTAACTGAAGAAGAGAGGCGACACGTTTCTGAGGAACTAGCAGAACAACATGTCAGACATCATGAAAGGATTGGTAATGGAAATTTCATTGAAGATTTGGAGGAGGCTGGAGATGTACCAAAATCCCTCGAACCTATCGAATTACCACTGTCTGATTGTATGTTGTTTTATAATAATGTTTACTTTATCTAGACTTGAGATTTTATTAATTTGGATTGATTTCTTCGTTAGATCTTAAAGACTACATAGAAAGACTCTCCAGTGTTCCTGTTTCTATTCCCTTCAAGACGGAAGAATTTGATTTGGGAGTAAAATCTGAATCTCATCATGCGACAGATGCGATATTTCTTAACCCTCTGACCTTTGCACATACACTCATCACCGCACCCACAGAAGGAACTATTATTTTCCTACAAATGCCTGACCAACTTCCTGTCCTTCATCAAACAACCACGGAGTCTGTTTCAGTGAAAGAAGCCAAACTCTCGTCTGACATAGGGGTATTCCCGGAAGGGTACATAGGAAAAATACAGATTTTGGCTTCAGGGAAATCTAGGCTGGTCCTTGGAGAAAATACATTCGAAATCGAATCTGCAAAACAAGTTGCATTTAGACAAGTAAGTTCTTACTAAGCTAGTCGTTGCTATTTCTGTAACTTGGTAAATATTACTTTAGGAACTAGCAGCAATCGATCTCGAGAATAAGAAAATGACTACACTTGGACCCGTGAAACAAAAATTTGTTTGTACACCTGAGCTAGACTTACTTTTCAGACAAGCCTTGTTATAACGATTGATTGATTAGCTCTTAAGCACAGTGACGTTTTAGAGGTAACAATGAAAATTATTTGAACAAAATGACAAGCGATTCCACAGATATTTAGTCTTCGATATTAATTTAAACGAACACATTCTAAACCGTTATGTTGAGTTAATACATCGGGGTACTGCCAAAAATTCTTCATCTCATCATATAGAAACTTTAATCTTCAATTATTATGAAAAATTTTGGTGGATGCAAAGCAGTGCAATTGGTCTGCTTATCAGTTATTGATTGAATTTGAATGTATGGCTGATTCTTCATTCGATCAGTGAATTCTCGAGTTTTTCAAATAAACTATGCTCACTACACTGATTCGAAATCATTCTTCAGCTTCCAATTTCTGTATAAGACAATATCCAAAAGACATCTCGTGATTACTAAGCCAGCAATTGCTGCAACATGAATAATTTGAATTTCGTTAAAGCTATCCCCATCTGTAGTGTGCGTAGGCTCGGTTAGCTTCACACAGCTTGTGTAAGTCATGCTTCCGCTTCACTACAGAACCCTGTGATCATTTTGGAATCATAAAGATAGATTGTTTGAAAGCTAATTTTCGTGTTTGCTCTTACGGTATTATTAGCAGCATCAATAAATTCTTGAGCCATTTTCTTGAAAAATCTTACTTCATCGTCTTTTGTTGCACCTGCTTGAATAAGCCAGTTCATGGCAAGAAAATTCTGTCTTTTCTCAGTTATCGGTACCGGCACTTGATATGTTGCCCCTCCACGTTTCACTGGTGTTGTTTGGAGAAATGGTTTAGAATTTGCGATCGCAGCATGAAATATTTCGTACGGATCAATGACAATTTTCGAACGTTCAACTGAGTCCGTTGTGTTGTGGTATTTCTCGAGCTGAATTTTCTTCACAGTTTCGAAGCTCTGGATCAATCATTGCCATTTCATAAGTTACGTTATTCATTTTATATAGCGTTCAACTTACACCCAACATGCGAATTCCAATGCTTACCTTTTCCACTAAATACCTTGCTAATTTCTTATCTCCTTTCCTCATCAGGTAATTGGTGAACTTGGCAAGAAGAGGATCGTGCCAGACTGAGGCATTGTGATCATTTTCTGTAGGCAGAATCGGCATGAATTCTCGTTTTTTTAATTCTCCAGACTCGGCCAATTGTTCCCGTTGAATCGGAAGATACACAGGGTGTATATAGTACTTTGGGAAAACGCTGTATGCACGAACTGTTGATGTACTGATAACCAGAAAGCATAAGGAATTAAGAAAGTCTCTTGGAAAAGCTATTATTATAAACTTGATTACCGTAATAGGGATAACCCGTTCCAAATTGATTTCGCTTGCATTATGGATACCACTATTTTTCAATGTTCTTTCATAATACCACCAAAAGTCAATCCCTCCAAAAATGGATAAATTATTACTCGACGTCTTTCTCCAGCAAAGAGCAAGGGCCAAATATAATATTAACGGGATAGTATTAACGGGATTTAAACCCCAAAAAACTATTAATTAATAGTGGTACGTACCATGGTTAATAACACATTGTACTGGTTGTTATCGTTTGGAACAAATATTTCTTTCACTTTTTGAACTCCACCCATTCCAGGTTTAAGTTATGTTTCGAGGGCACCCACCTCGGCTGCTGATCATATTTGGGCAAATTATGGATAAGTGATTGGGTGAATGAAAAAATGGTTTTGTGTTCTTAACTAAATAGTCGTTTGAGTTAATCTGGGTTACAAGTTAAGAGGTAATTAATTTTAAAATTAATTATCGATAAAACTAACAACTTTCAGACTAAAGTAACTAATTTATTAAATGTATAGAAATTAACATAGGGTTGGATTAACTTACTACAGGAATCCCACACAAAAAATTAGTCAAGCAAGGCAGTAATTAGGTATATTGTCAGTTTGAGTTGGGCTAAATGAAATTAAACAATANCTCATTTACAGAAAAACTCTTCATTCCACCATCAGAATTTGAGAATTTTAATACTCTTGTTTCAGTTTTTTTAAACAAATTTTTAAAACTAATCAAGTTTACTTTAGTATGTTTGTTTCCTTACCGTATTTCTCGATTTGATTCCCTAACTCGAAATAATTCCTCCCTCGATATAATTCCCCACCTTTTGGCTAGTTTGAAATAATAATTCCCCACCTCGAAATAAATTCCCATGAGGAATCATTAAAAGTCTTATAAGGCCCGAAATTAGAAATTAGAAACAATTTTATGTAAAATTACATGGAAAGAGGAAAATTGAAAATTTAGAAGACAACAAAAACCCAATAAAGTATCAGATATCCCTGACATGGATAAGAAAAATTTCATTATTTGTACTTTTTACCTCTTATAAGAAGTAAACAATTATAAAAGAAGCAAAATTTTCATTTCCAATTAGTAATTCCCCACCTCAAAATAATTTCCCCCTCGAAATAATTCCCCACATTTTGCCTGGTTTGAAATAATAATTCTCCAGGGGATTTAAACCGAGAAATACGGTATCTTCCTCCGTCTTTTCTATACAGAAAAAATAGATTTATTTAGGATTGCTAAAAATAGGATTATTTGCAAATTTTGTTTTCCTTCAATTTTTAGTAGTTTTTAATTTTCCGCTTTGTCATTTCATTTGGAAATAGGCGAAAGGGAGTTTAACAGATAGGATGCAATTACCAGCTTTCATTTCGTCAAAACTTCTCGGATCGATTTGGAATTTAGCAAGAGTGAGCAAAAACGCATTTTGAGATGATAGTTTTGATGGTTTCGAAAATATTTGAATCAAAATTTTTATGACTATTTGAAATTTCACCACCCACCAAAGCTAAGGTTTAAATTATTAAATTTAGTCGTTGTGTTGTGTGTAACTCTAGTAATCTGGAGTGGCTTGGTGTTATTATTATGTGCCAAGCTAAGGGGTGGTGATAATTTTGAGTGTGAGTAGTGTTGTAAAAAGCCTTCACAAGATAAACGGAGAAAAGTTTTAGCAAAAAAAATTGGATCCATTCGCAACCTAACAACCAGTAGCCGATTCATAATACATGGTGGTGACGTCATACCAGGCTTTTAAATCCTAAACCATATGTTAAAACATATGGTATTTCAGTGTAATTGCGCTCGTGACCTGGTCACCCTTGACCTCTGGGGAATGTTCCAAACGAAAATTTGAGCGTTTATCTTCAACTTTGTCGTTGCAGAACTTTAAAAAACCTCTCCGTTCCAGAGATATTCGAGTTTGAAATAAATGCTCATTTTTCCATAAGAAACAATGCATTGGAGAATGGAGCTACAGTATAATAACCGCGAACAAATTGTATGAAAAAAAATTTTTTTTTGTGGATTACAGTAATCGGAATTCGTGTTCATAAGTATATTTTAAACATTTTCTAAATGCGAAAATACTTGAATGCATACTTTGAAACAAACTCAAGATATTTAATCAACACAGAATTTAGATATTTTAAATCGCCAGTTCCGTGTCGTTTGCTAATGTGGGGATGTACCAGATGTAGAGTGGGATGAGGTCAAATAATGATGAGGATAACCACAGTTGAGAGTTTAATTTAATATTAAATTTAAGTTAATAAAAACAAGAAAATAATAATAATAAAAATATTATTATAAAAAAAATTAAATTGATGAGAGGAGAGAGGATGACCGTCCAGTCCTGGATCTTGAGGATGAATGGTCTGGCTCAAGGCCAGACTCTCCCTTCCACACACACCACGCACCAAACAACAACATTCTCTCGAATCTTCCATCCCGGGAAGATTCGAGTTCAACTCCCACACCTCCTCTCTCGGAAACATTGTGACCTCACAATGATAATAAAAAAATAATAGGAAAAATATACAAAGGGTTATATTAGAAAAAGGAAAGAAATAAACCAATTACTTTAAACTATGAAAAAACCAAGAAATTTAACGGGGAATTCAAGGGTTTTAACGGGGATATCGGTAAATTAACGGGGGTATCGGGGTTTTAACGGGGATATCGAATGTGTGGAACATGATCCGGATGAAAGTTCAAGTCGCCGTGCGTGTGTCCGACCTGCTGACAGCGGAAACACACAGGCCTTCCCTCAAATGTTTAGATTTGAGATTTTGGAATTCTCCCCGGCGGCTGTCGTGGAAATAGCGGTGGAATTGCCGGTGCTGGAATTTGCTTCCGGAGCGATTTGCGGTGGAGCAATTTTGGTCCGCTTGACCGGTGATTGTGTCCTCGCTCGCAATTCCCACACTGGTTCTCGCCGCTCAGCGCATCTGGCCGGCGGTGGATTTGCCGGTCTTCCAGGTTCATATTTCGGATAATGACGAAATGCACTAATGACGCGCTGAGGGTCTGAAGGTTCACCCGGGTTACGGAGAACCAGGTGACTAGGAATTGCAGCTGCCGATGTTGAAGTCGCAGCTGGCGGAACCGAAAATCTTGCTATATTCGCACCCAATCCCACCGGAGGAACATCCCACAACGAAACTGTCGAGGCAAAACCGGCTCTCTGCGCCATCGAGGTATGTCGACGGCGCCGCGTAGGAAGCGGCTCCTCGCCCTTCCCGATTCTATCCGGTATCGGAGTGACTCTACGGACTCTTTTTGGAGGCGCAATCCGACACGGGGACACACGACGGGGACCACTGCGAAAAGGAGAACGCGAGCGACGAGGTGTTGGAACAAATACTTCGGAAGCCAAAGTGCTGGTGAATAGAATTGGAGCCGGAGGTGGAGTTGGCTCCCTAAGTAACTCCTCCAGCTCGCCCGCTGGACCCAACAATTCTCCCAGCACTTCAACTTCATCCGGTCCCTCCGGAGAAAGGACGACCTCGTCCGACAACAAATTCTCCTTCTTGACCGAATCCAAATCAATCAAATCCATGTCAATCTCCAGATCAGATTTCATTATTCTGAAAATTGTAAAAATTTATGTATTGGAGAAATTAACGGGGAAATTTCGAGAAAAAATTAATAATCGTCAGAATCGGAGAAGCTGTAGGTAATATTCTTTGGTTCTTGTCGTTTATCCAAACATTCAAAACAGAATTGAAATTATTGCCGGCAACTCGAACTCGGACAGGTGCAATTTGCAGGGGAACTGTACTAACCGAATCTAAGTTCTGATTACGATTTGCGATAGAATGTGAAACGGGGTGTGCGGAAAAATTATTGTCGGATAAATGCGGCATATTGTCCGTGGAAGATTGAATAGGTGGAGGACTAGAAAGTTTCGGTAAATCGAAATCGAGTTCTAAATTCTAGAACTTATCAATTTCTGGTACAGGATTACCATCGGTATTATTCGGAATAATGTATAATTTAACGTTTTGAATCGAAACAATTTTTGATTTCGCCTTCACAGCATCAGGCATCGCCTGAATACAAATGTTCGTAGGAGATGTATGACAATCTACTTCGGAAGGACCTTTCCAATTAGGTGTTAACTTTCTAGAATGACCCGGTAAACTCGTAAATTTTCGAACTAACACTAGTTGACCCTTTTCGTAAGTAATTGGCTGATGCTTGGAATTAAAAAATTGCTGTGAGCTCTGTTGATTGGAAATCGTATTGTGTCTAGCTTCGACTAAAGCATCCTGAACACGAGGTGTGGAAACACTCTGTTCCTCGGCTTCTATCTATTCCCGTAAAGTCGGTAATAAATTATCACACGGTAAGTTCGGTAGCCTACCATAAACCAGAAAATAAGGCGAATGCCCTGTGATTTTGTGAATGGTAGAATTCATAGCAAAAGCTGCTCTAGGAAGATTTAAATCCCAATCTTTTTGATTTGCTTGAACAAACTTCGCGAGAATACGTTTAATCGTGCCATTAGCCCTTTCGTCAACGCCATTAGCCTGTGGATGATAAGTGCGGAGTAATTTGATACCATTAGTTTGTGCGAAATGACGAAATTCCATGAATGAGAAATGAGTACCTTGATCGGTGAGAATTTTCACTGGACAACCATGGCGAGAAATCAAATCGCGTTGCGATTTGACAAGCAAGTAACGGTAAGTGCATACTGGCTACGCCTTGGAGTCATTGGAAGTGAACCAATATAATCAATACCAACAGCCTCGAATAGAGCTGATGGAGGTTCCATTGGGCTACTCTGCCCTTTGATTGGAGCGAGGTTGTGAATCTGACACGTAGCACAGCTGCGAACGAAATTTAGTACATGCCTGTACATTTTTGGCCAGAAATAACGAGATTTTATTGCATGCCACGTTTTGAAAACCCCAAGTGGCAACACGACGTTACGTGAATTTCGGTAATTAAATCTTTCCTAATTTTAGGCGGAATAACCAAACGCCACAATCTTCCTTGTTCTTCAGGATTACTGCGATAGAGAATACCATTTTGAAGAGTGAAATCTGCAACATTCCATGGTTTTTTGAGTTTTGGAGCAGTGGAACCAGGGTGATTTAGGAAATCGATAATTTTACGGAAAATCGGTTCGTTATACTGTAACGGGGACAAATCGACGTCTGCAATTGACTGTAAATACTCGACCCTAGGAGTTAAACCATATAAAGATTCCTCAATACCTAAGTGAATAGAGCTGTTTGCTGGATCAACAGAAAATCAAGAAAGTACGTCAGCATCAGTGTGTTTTTTTCCAGAACGATGGATAATTGTAAAATCATACGGTTGTAAACGTAAAGCCCATCGCGCTAATTGATCATTTGGATCTTTCAAGTTAATCAGATGACATAACGAATGATGATCGGTAATAACGTCAAAATGTCGACCATACAGATATGGACGTAAGATATTAATAGCCCAAACAATTGCTAAACATTCCCGTTGCGGACTAGCGTAATTCCTTTCCTCTTGAGTCAAACTACGAGAAGCGTACGCTATGACTCTTTCTTTACCGGGCTGGTTTTGGCAAAGAGTGGAACCTATACCGTAACCACAAGCGTCAGCATGGAGAAAAGTTGGAGCGTTTTCGTCTGGATACGCTAAAACTGGAGCAGAGCAAAGCTTCTCCTTCAATTCTAAGAACGCTTTCTCTGTCGCAGGTGTCCAGCTGAACTGAACCCTTTTTCTATCAAGCTGATGCAGTGGATCGGCAATTTTGGAGAAATTTGGAATAAACCTACGGTAATACGAGCATAAAGCAACAAATGAACAAACATCCGAAATGTTTTTTAGAACTGGAAATTCAGTAACAGCACTAAGGATTAGCAGAAGTTGAATTCACGGGGACTTGATTCGAAGGAAAATTAACGGGGATATAATTTTCCGGAAAATAAACGTTAGACCCGAATTGTTGTGGTTGAGTGAATGGCTGCGGAAAATATTGCTGAGGCCAATTTTGCTTAAAACCTCCTGGCGCGAACGGAAAATAGTTGTTCGGAACGAATGGATACGGCTGAGGAAAATACTGAGACTGCTGTTGTTGTGAGAAATAGTTAGAAACCATTGGTATCGGAGGAGTTGGAAAATACTGCTATTTTGGAGCTGGAAAGCAATGTTGAGGTTCCTTAGCTCTCTGAGTCCAATTACCATTAGAACCTCCACGACTGTTCCCATTAAAACTTTCTCGACGCCTATATGCAGTATCCTTCGGACAGAACCGAACCACGTGACCCCGTTTCGTGACAATAGTTGCAAATTGGTTTACCAGTTGTAGCTCGAGAATACGGTGGAACAACTGGATTACGGAAACTCGGAGTTTGTGCGCGAAAATTTTGTGGAAATCGATTTGGCTGTGTCTGAATAGACATTAAAGCTGGTGGAATAGAAGTAATCGACTTAGTCGTTGTTGTAGCCACATCCTTCGCATGAACTTCCGAATATCGCCGAAGACAAACCAAAAAATCAACAGGAGACTGTATATCACCAAGAATACAAACTTTTTGAAACTCTGCCGGGCAAGCATCAATGAGTCGCTTAACTTTATCCTCTTCAGTCAATCGAGGATTAACGCGAGGCCAAATTGACTCGTACCAAGTTTTCGCATTGCCATCCAAAATTCTATCAAAATTATTAAGTGGCTGATCAATTGAAATGTTAAAAGTTGAGAAATCATTCTCTAAACGCTCAATAAAATCCTTTGGATCGGAAGATCCATCAAATCGTCGAGCGAATTGAACAGCCTCATGAATTTTGACGGGTGGAACCGCATAACCAAAACCAGAATGAAGCATAGGAGGAGCGGAAGGTTGATAATTGGAAGACGAAGCTTCATTTAACATTATATTTTCGTGAGAAATCGTTAATTCGGTATGACGGGATGAAACCGTCTGTGAAGTTGACGCATTTTTGGATTTTAAGGAAGACCTGGGCGGAAACAGGGGTTTGGAAATTGGAACGGTAGTAGCGGATGGGATTTCGTGAAAATCGGTTTGAGTTTTCCATACCTCGTTTCGAAAATTTTCCAATTTGGCACCACTGGTGACTCTAAATCTTCCTTATTTGAATGGCGTGAAGCACGTTCTCTTGTGGAAAATCGCGTCTGTTTCCGAACTTGCCATTTCTGAAAAGAAAACCTTCTCCCCACCTGCCTGGTTTGAATTACCAGAGGGGGCTTTGGATTGCTGGTTGGAACTTGACCACAAATTAAACATGATGAATTTAGAAAATTAATTAATTTGGAAAATAATACTAGGGATGTATAAAAAAATGAACGTGAAAATCTACAAAAAAAAATGAACGCAAAAATCGATGAGAGAAAAAAAATGGACGGAGAAATTCGATGAAAAAAAAATCGTAACGAGGAAATCGATCAAAAAAATTAATGAACGGGAAAAATAATAAGGGAAAAAAAATTAACGTAGTAGTCGAGGAGGAAAAAAAAACTTACCGGGGAAAATAAAAGAAATTAACGGCAGAAGCGAGAAAAAAAAATTTCGTAAAAATCGGCATGAGAAAAAAAAATTCGTGAAATTTGGTGTATGAATAATTATTGTAAAAATCGGGATAAAAAAATTGACAATAATGCGATGAATTGCGCACAAAATATCGAAGAAATAAATTAATTCACACAGAAAAATAATATTTTTATTTATTTTGTAGAGTTTTCTGTGTGAAATAAAAAACCAGCGGCGCAAAAAATTGTCAATATATAAGGGGAATTAACTGGGGTATAAGAAAGAATAAAAAACTTTTGAGCTGAGCTGAGCGAGAAAAATGCCGCGATGCGACCCTAACGATTTTTTTGAAAAATCGTAAAAATCGATGAAAAAAACGACAAATACGCAATACCCACACACTATTTCGTCGATATCTATTATAAACAATGAAATTCGGACGAGAAAACGGTAAAAATTGACGAGAAAAACTTTCACCGAAAGTGAAAATTTTTCAAAAAAAAATTCAACAAAAAAAAAAAAAAAATTTTGGAAAAAGTTTAGGTGAGAGTCTGCCGCACTCTCCACACCACGCAGGAAACAACAACAACATTCTCTCGAATCTTCCATCCCAGGAAGATTCGAGTTCAACTCCCACCCTAACTTATTTTTCTGGGCAGCCTGACCAAAAAACAAATGCTTTAAAAAATCGGCAATGCAGTTCGGTACAGAATGGTTTTCTTGAACCCATTACCATTCTGGCAACATGGTAGACCTTCTTGGCTTTATTCTGTGTAATATTTAGTGAGACGCTATATACATTTAAATGGGACAGAAATGCCAGGGTCACTTTAAATAGGTTAGTGTCCTTCAATCGCTTGGTAAACAGCTCAGTGTCGTGTACTAACATTCTTCCGCTGTTGCCAAATCAGTTTGAGCTGAACTCAAAATGACCTACTCAACTGAAACCACATCCTCAACTGAGTTTGCAACATAGTAGTATCGTGCATTATACGTTTTTTAGTCGTCAAATCTCGTTAGCATTGAACTTCCCATGTGTGTGTACGACACGGACTCATTATAAGTGCCTTTTCAAATAAATTGATTTCTAAGGGATATTGCATCATTACCTCAGAGAAGTTAATTATTAACCTATATCTTGTGGCTAAAGTTCAAAGCTCTAAGCACATCCATTTGATAAATGGAACAGCATAATTTTCGATACGTATATTATTGTAACCATGATGATATAGTTAACTTTAAAAGTATTTGCATAAATACTTTTGGATAGGTAGTTTCAATAACCAAAACAGACAGGCAAACGCGGTTCATGCAAATATGACCTTTCATGGTATATTTTTTAAACTTGAATATCTCTGGAACGGAGAGGTTTTTTAAAGTTCTGCAACGACAAAGTTGAAGATAAACGCTCAAATTTTTGTTTGGAACATTCCCCAGAGGTCAAGGGTGACCAGGTCACGGGCGCAATTACACTGAAATACCATATGTTTTAACATATGGTTTAGGATTTAAAAGCTTGGTATGACGTCACCACTATGTATTATTAATCGGATACAATGGGTTATTAACCATGGTACGTACTGGTTGGACAGATTCAACATTACTTCTTTTTGAGAACTAGTTATTTTTTACCCACCAAATGCGTACCTCTTACTTCATATGAATACCCAGTGATGGGCAAAATTCCCGAAGTGAATTTCGATATCATTATACGCATTCTTTATTACATTTCTCCATGCGTTCCAGTTTGGCCTGAGTCAGTCACTACCTCTGGGAGTCATGACAGATTTTATAAACTTTGGAGTTGACTTTGTGTAAGAGTTATGACTCAGACTCTGGAGTTGCACAAAACAAAACAGGCAAAATAAGAGCTATATTTGCGCATGTTGGAAAAGAGTCATCATTTTTATGTAGGAGTCGACTCCCAGAGTCAGTGACCCCGGAGTCACATAACACAACCTATGGAACATCGGGTAGGACAATCTGAAATTAAAATTTATTTATATATTTAATAGTAAAAGTAGATTAAAGAAACTACTGAAAATATGTCCGATATGCTTACTTGCACATGTCAGAAAAGAGTCATGACTTCCAAGTCCATGAGTTGAATCTTAGTGTCATCGCTCTGACTGCCATCTGCAAAGAAGTTAGAGTGAGCAAATGACTCCTGCTCCCAAAAACCCTGTGTGTCAGAGTGATGACTCCAGACTAAGTCATAGAGAACACTACAAAACTGCAATAAATATACAAAAAGGATGTCTGGAGCTAGTGTTTTTCAAAACTCCCAGCCTGAGCTGAGTCACTGACTCTGGGCGTAATGACTCTGACTCATAGTCAATCATTACTCCCAGAGTCAGTGACTCCACAAGCAAAACTGAGAGTAAATTGTAACAAAGCAGGACTCTTACTCTGATACTGACATGACTCTGGCAAAGGATTTTTCGGAGTCGAGAGTCATTTGATGACCCTGACTCCTTTCCGGTTAAGAGTCAGAGTCCTGACTCTACGAGTCGACTCCTACTTAGAAATGATGACAATTTTCCATCATGCGCCAATATAGCACTTGTTTTACCTATTTTGCTTTGCATAACTCCAGACTCTTACTCAAAGTCAAGTCCAAAGTTTAGAAAATCTGTCATGACTCCCAGAGGTAGTGATATATGACTCCGGAGTCACTGACTCTGGGAGTCGACTCCCACATAGAAATGATGACTCTTTTCCAACATGCGCCAATATAGCACTTATTTTGCCTATTTTGTTTTATGCAACTCCAGAGTCTGAGTCATAACTCTTACACAAAGTCAACTCCAAAGTTTATAAAATCTGTCATGACTCCCAGAGGTAGTGACTGACTCAGGCCAAATTGGGATGCATGGAGAAATGTAATAAAGAATGCGTATAATGATATCGAAATTCACTTCGGGAATTTTGCCCATCACTGGGTATTCATATGAAGTAAGAGGTACGCAGTTGGTGGGTAAAAAATAACTAGTTCTCAAAAAGAAGTATGTTGAATCTATCCAACCAGTACCACTATTTTTTGGGGTTTAAATCCCGTTAATACAGATGACATAACCTCTTTTTGAGAAATAATTTTTTTTACCCACCAAATGCGTACCTCTTACTTCATATAAATACCTAGCGATGGGCAAAATTCCCAGAGTGAATTTCGATATTACACATTCTTTATTAGTGTTCTCCATGAATCTGACTCCGGAGTCATGACTGACTCTGACTCCCAGGGTTTTTGGGAGTCGGGAGTCATTTGATGACTCTGACTTCAAGGGTTTTGGGAGTCAGTCATGACTCTGGGAGTCGACTCCCAGACTTGGGAGTCATAACTCTTTTGAAACATGCGCACATGGGCATATGAGACTATTTTTTACTTTTTTTTCTCACCTACTTTTATCACTTAACGCAAGGTTTCTTCACAAAAAGAAACTGAAAAATAAACTTTCATCAGGTTACAACATANTACTTTTATCACTTAACGCAAGGTTTCTTCACAAAAAGAAACTGAAAAATAAACTTTCATCAGGTTACAACATAATGTCGTAAATTTTTTTGAATTACAAATTTTTTTAAATTACAAATTTTTTTCATGAATGTTGGTCGACATCCAGACTCAAGGTACGGCAATGGAGCTGCAAACAAAATTTACATGCAAATATAATTTCGATAGTTATTTTTACAAAGAAATATTAAAAAAAAAGTTATGAATTATTTATTTAACCTGATTTTATTTTATTATTATTTTAATTATTAGTTGATATGGCAGAGCACAATCAATGTCTATTTTGAAATAGTTTGAATATATTAAGTAAGAATATGTGTAAATCTTTGTATTGATTTGGTAGTAATTTGGTGGATGCAAGGAATTTGAAAAATTTTAGGTTTTCTCCGTGTTTAAGGAAGAATGCAGGACGTCCTAGTTTTTCTGTGTTTTGGAATTGGAATAGGAGGTGGTCTAGGGAGCTCTCGTTTCCGCAGAAATTGCATATTTTTCTTTCCCATATTCCAAGGTCGATTTTTCTGCCTCCTTCTGATCTGATAGTGTTGAGTCCGAGTCTGATGTTTGCTATATTTCTGACTGTATAGTTAAAATTATTTTGATTGAGATACGGTTCTGCTCCAGATGTTTTAGTATTGAGGAAACCTGAAATTATACTTGACTTTTCCGTTTTTCCGTAGTCCTCTTGGTATAATTTATCTTTGATTCTTCGAATTGTATCTTTTCTCCAATGTTGAGTTACATCCGCATCTTCTGCTATCCATAGGTGGTCGAGATTAACAGTTGAGAAAAGTTTTTCCATTTGAGAGCACCAATTGTATTAATTTTCGTTCTGACAATCGGATTTTTTCCTAAGTTCAGTATAAGCATCTTGGAGAAGGGTATTCTTCTTGCTTTTGAGTATCTTGATCCAGAAACCAATCGCTAGTTTGGATATTTCGGCTGAAATATAGGACCTCCCAGTCTCAAGTGTTAGGATGTATCTTGGGATAGACCATGATAGGTGTAGTGTTCGTTTTAAGAATTGCTGCTGGACTTTTTCAATTTTCTCGGCATTTGGAAGACCCCAAATTCCTGCTGCATACGTTGTTGTTGAATTAATGATTGATGATAGGAGTTTTGTTGTTGAATTTAGCGATAAGACTTTGGGTGGTTTTAGAGTGTGTAGTGTTGTGGCGGTAGCTGATAGCCCTCTTGTTGTTGCTTCTTGTGCAGATAGGTTTGCTAGGCCCGACGAGCAGAAAGTAATTCCCAAGTATTCATAGTGACCTGTTATTTCAACAGGATTACCGTTCAATGCAAATTTATCCGTTTTTTGATCCGTCCTTTTTTTTCTAAAAATGACCACTTTTGTTTTCTTCATATTAATTTGGAGGTGTTTCGATTTAAAAAATTTAGATGCTATGTTAATTTTCTCTTGGAGTAGTTCTTGCGATGATGCCACATTTACTAAATCGTCGGCATATAAAAGGCAGTGTACTTTACGTCTATTTATGCGGATTCCTTCTAAGAGACACGTGCTATATTTAGTGTTTAGCTCTTCAATGAAGAGGTTGAACAGAGATGGACTGACAACTTCACCTTGTAATACAGCTCTTTTTATTCTAAAATTTTTGGGTCGTCCTATTCCTCCTTTTACACTCGCCGTAGCCTGCGAGTAAATACTTTTGAAGATGTTTATGAATTTAGTTGAGACGCCGGCCTCGTAGAGGGTTGACCAGAGGAGTGCATGGTTTTGTGTGTCAAATGCTTTGGCTAAGTTTACGACACATGCATATAGTTTTTTTGATTTGAGAAGTTGAACTTGGATTATGGCCGTTAGTACAAAGATGTGATCCAGTGTGCTTTTACCTTTTTGGAATCCGGCTTGGTATTCCAAACTTTGTTGTTTCTTTTCATCCATCGTAGGAGTCTCATTTAGTATCGTGGTGAAGAGTTTTAGGATGGTATTGAGGAGCGAGATTGGTCGATAATTGGTTCATTTTTGTCCCCATCTTTATAGATTGGTAGGATGAGGGCCTCGCTCCAGTCTTTCGGTGTTATTCCTTTAGAGTAGAATATATTGAATTCTTGGGTGAGTCTTTTGACAGCCTTTGTAGAAAAAAGTTTCCAAATTTTATTTGGGATACTGTCTGGTCCCGGGGCTTTTTTACTTTTTAATCTTTTCATTGCAATCCTGACTTCGAAGATTTTGAGTTCGCTGTCGAGATGTATGTCTGTCTGATTTGACATTTTTTTTTGCGACGTCGCACTCAATTGTGGGTGATTTTCTTGGAAGGTATGGCTAAAATGTTTGAACCTTTCTTCTTGGTTAATTGTGTTTTGATGTAGGAGTAGTATGTTCGAGGGGTATTTCGCGTCAAGATGTTTTTGTTCACCCTAAGACCCTAAGTTTTTTCACCATTCACCCTAAGACCCTAAGACCCTAAGTTTTTTCACCATTCACCCTAAGTCGCTTTCACCCTAAGACCCTAAGACCCTAAGTTTTTTCACCAATTCACCCTAAGACCCTAAGACCCTAAGTTTTTCACCATTCACCCTAAGACCCTAAGTTTTTTCACCATTCACCCTAAGTCGCTTTCACCCTAAGACCCTAAGACCCTAAGTTTTTCACCATTCACCCTAAGACCCTAAGTTTTTTCACCATTCACCCTAAGTCGCTTTCACACTAAGACCCTAAGACCCTAAGTTTTTTCACCATTC
>NIPM01000845.1:0-43168 GCA_002738285.1 Holacanthella duospinosa | reverse complement strand
ATTCAAGGTACCTATAATATTACATGATAATGCTAAGCCGCATAAATCAAGTCTTATAAAGCAGTATTTTATTTATGAAAATATTCTGGTTTGGGATCATCCCCCTATAGCCCTGATATTAGCACACCTGATTTCAATTGTTTTGGGTAATTAAAGAGGAAAACATTTATGATGATTGGCATGAACTAGAAATTCAGCTAGAAAGTGCAATTCAGGAGCTTAATGCTAAAGGTTTTATGAATGGTATCCAGAAGTTACCAGAAAGATGAAGAAGTGTAATAGATGCAGAAGGTTCGTATCTATAAACATATTAATTTTCAACTTTTATATCTTTTACAGTAAATTTTTAATTTGATTTTTTTCGAGTGTCTCTTTGCTCAGAATGCCCTAATATAATACAATTTTTACAATTTTAAATTCATTTTTTAAAAAAGAGTTAACAATACCAAAAGGTAAGTCACTATCAGATTATGAAAAAAGTAAAATAAATTCATATGGGACAAAATTTTTGAAGCCTCGGTTATAATTCTAGAATATTAGTGATCATAGTGAAAATAGGTTGAGGAAGCAACTAAAATGGCAAGAAATATAGCTAAGAGATATTTTATGGATAGTAAAGTTGATAAATACATTAATTTATTTTCATTCTTACTATTTTATGCATTCAAGAAACTAAAATTTCTCGACTAATTAGAATAGAATTATGTTTCAAAAATTTTGTCCCATATTGTCAAATTGGGATGAAAATAAACGAAATTTCATTTCATTTGGGTAGGTCACATACTGTTTTCATATGGCACAAAATTTTTGAAGAAATCTTAATATTTTGGTTGAAATAAAAAATATATGTATTATTTGGTTGATAAATAAGTATAAGTTATATTTATTTATCAACCAAAGTAGGTTTTTATGTAATTATTGAAATTTTTCAACCAAAATAATAATGTTCTTTCGAGAATTATACTGAATTCTTCAACCAAAATGCTTAGTTTCTTTCAAAAATTTTGTCCCATATATGGTGATAAAAAATGCAACAATTTTTACTCTTATAGAAAAAAAATAAAAATACTAAATATTAGAATTCATAATCATTTTAATATATTGAAATGTGTAAATTTCATTATAAATAGGTTTTTTGAATTTTTTTTCATAATATGGGACAAAATTTTTGAAACATAATTCTATTCTAATTGGTCGAGGAATTTTAGTTGCTTCCTCAACCTATTTTCACTATGATACATTAATATTCTAGAATTATAACCGAGGCTTCAAAAATTTTGTCCCATATGGGATAAAATTTTTGAAGTCTTGGTTATAATTCCAAATAGAACTTTGGCAAAAAATGAATTGGATTATAAACATAAATACAATTTTATACAAGAAAATATTCTTTTCTTAAAATTTATTGGATTTGATTTGATATCTCTCCAGTTAATTCTCAGTCTTATAAATAGGATTGAATTAAATTGATGTGAAAAAATGAAAGAGAATCTAGGCTAAAATTTATCAAAAAAATAATGGTCTTATGGCTTGCTATTGTTCTTATTCGATAAAGGTGAGTGAAGTCTATAAGGAATTGAAAGCAATAAAATCATAAATCATGTTTTATTAATCAAAATATACATAAAATATTGAAAGCTAGAGTCGGGTAGTTGTTAGAATGTGGATTATTTAGGAGTACTTATATATGGCTTAGGACTACCTATTTAATCTTACTCCTTATACTGTTTTCATTTATACATAAAATAAAAATTATCTTTAAATTTATTTGTTTTTATTTTTCAAAAAGAATAGAAACATCTTTCGAAAATTTTTTGCCATAGGAACAAGAATTTTCGATCAAATTTGAATATCAGAAAATCAATTCTGTTATTTTTAGAACAAAATCCTGAATTAAAAAAGTCGAAAGCTTGTAAAAGTTTACAAATGTTTGACTATGAAAATACACAATTTACAGAATATATAAAAATTTCACTAATAATATGGGACCAAATATAGCGTAAGGAAGTGGTCGAAAGACAAAAAAAGAAGTTGTCGAAATTTTAAGAAAAAAATATCGTCAACTAAGACTTTAAAAGCTACAGATATCTAATAAAAAAGGCAGATTGTGATAAATCAACGGTTAAAATGTACTTAAAGGAGGTTGTAATAGTAAAATAGGCGAAAAATCGATACCAAAGGTAAATACAAGCCAATAAATCACCCAAAAAAGAAGACTTAAAGAGTTTTCAACCAAAATGAAAACAGCCAAACTATAATTATTGATGATGAATGCTATTTTAGCTTAGAAAGTCAAAATTGGTGTGATAAGCATTATTATGAAGAAAATGGATCCAAAATAACCAATTCTAGTAAATTTTTTGAAAAATCAAAGTATAAAAGTAAGGTAATGATGTGACTTGCGATTTCAGAAAAAGGAAAATCGGCACCTGTATTTTTTAAAGCTAATACGGCAATAAATAGCAAGATCTACATAAGTAAATTCTTGCCAAAATTGGAAAGCTTCATTAATAGATACCATAATCGTGATAATGTACTATTTTGACCTGATCTAGCCTCCTCTCATTACTCAAAAGATACTCAAAATGAATTAAAGTTAATGAAAATCAATCTCCTACCAAAAAATCATAACCCTCCTAATTGCCCAAATTTAAGATCAATAGAAAACTATGGGCATTCTTAAAATAAATACATATAAGGGCTGAAGAGTGTTTAAATCTACTTCTCAGCTCAAAAATAGAATAAGATATTTACTTAGAAAGTTGGATTTTTCTAAAATTTTCTAGTCATGAAAAATTTGCCTCTCAAGATCAAGAAAGAAAGTAGATTAAAACTAAATAAAAAATTTTAATAACTTTATTTTTCAATAATGCGTTTTTTATAAAATTTTACCAAAATGATTTTAACTTGAAAAAATTGTCATTTATAAAAGTTACAATTATTCACCACATATTAAGAAACTACATCAAATTAGGAGATAAACATGAAGCTAAAAACAATAAAAGGGGTTGAAAAAAATGCTTACACAAAGAAATAAAGATCTTATAATTAAAAAGCAACTATAGATAATATGTCTTGCAGAAAAATACAAAGAGAGTATTTTGAAAATATTTCTCATGTGATGTTTTTAATGCATTAAAAGAAAATTAAAACATAATTTATAAAAAAATGCAAAAAGCCACCTCTTATAGAAAGAAATATCAATGAAAGATTTGAAGTTGCTTGGAATCATAAAACATGGGTTGATGAGTGGAAAAACGTGGTGTTTACAGATGAAAAGCGATTCAATTTGGATGGACCGGATGGATACACTAGTTATTGGGCAGATACATATAATTCAGGTAAATTATTAAAGAGAAGACAACAAGGTATTTATTTTATTTTTTATTTATTTTTTATTTTATTTTCTAATAGGTGGTGGCAGTTTAATGTTTTGGGGTGGATTTGGGATTAATCGCTTAAGTAAATTGATAAAAATAGACACCAATATGAATTCTGATAAATATATACAAATATTAGAACAAATAATTTTAAATAAAGTTCCCAATATTGTTATTAATGGTCACAATGGATTAATTCTACAACACGATAATGCGAGTGTACACACATCATCCAAAACGCGTGTGACTACCTTCAAAAAATCAATAATCTTGAGATCCTTAAATAGCCTTCAAGGTGTTCAGATTTAATTCCCATGGAGAACCTATGAGGTATTTTGGCAAATTTTATTTATGGTTCTGGTCAACAATATGAAACATTAGATGAATTAGAATCATCTGTTTTCAAGGCTTGGGAGTCTATAAATATAGAGTATTTAAATGACCTTATAAACAGCATGCCAAATAGAATGGGTGAGGTCATCTTTAATCATGGTAAAATGACACATTATTTAGCTATTTTTTATATCTTTATAATTTATTAAATTTATTTAAGTTAATATATATTACATTTTTTTTAAAAATTTACAATTTTTCAACACACCATTTTAAAATATTCTCCATTTAATAAAATTAAACAAATATGGATATTTCAATTTATTACTGAAATTTTTAAATTTAAATAATGTATTTAATATAAAATTTGTGAAGTATTTAAACAATATTTGTTGATATATTAAACAAAAACATATGTAATATAATTTTTTAACAGAGTGTAAGTGATCATAAAATATAAATTAAGTAAAACATCTATTTATTAATTGCTATATTTTCTCTTTAATCCATCAAATATAAATTTTTGTAACCGAATCGACTTGAATCTTCTTTATGGACCACAACAGATCTGCTCAAAACTTCCGTCAATTTGACCAAATTATTATCAAAAAATGAGGATATACCTTCTAATCCCTTTAAGGTGATGGATTTACCAGATAAATCACCCATTTCACATTTTCCGGGATTTTTATAATTACATTTATAATCTGGACCACTTTTGGCTCTATTACAAAGTTATTCACAGCTATATTCATTTTATGCAAAATTATATCCTGTTTATGCAAACTTTATTCTTATTTATGCAAAATTAGACTCTTATTTAAGTTTAAATTAATTTAATGCAAAAATGATTTTTTTAAATATATTTAATACCAAATCTTTTAATCATATTAAACTTTTAAAATATGGTAAGAAAACCCAGAAAAACAATTAATAAAGATATCTTTGAAATTGGTTAAAATATGTTAGAGGATGATAGAGTAAAAATAAAAAACATTGCAGAGACAGTAAAGCTTTCTGAAAAAACCGTATATAATATATTTAAAAAAATTGAATCTGTACAAGGTTTTCAATCATATTGTGAAAAACATAAATTAGCTGCCATAGAATAGAAAACTACACCTCGTATTGAAGATCAGATAATCCTAAAATTTGTCTCGTGCAAAAACGATTTTACAGAAGAGGAAACTAGGGAAGAAGTAATGGAAATAACTGGAATCAACTTATCTCAGTCAACAATTAGCAGAAGACTAAATAAAATGAATAACACTCGTAAGAGACTTACTTTAGTGTCATATGATAGAAATTCTGAGCCTATTATGATTCTAGAGCTATATATGTATCTGAAATTTCAAGATATTCACTTACCGACATGGTTTTTCTGGATGAGACAGGTCTAAACCTTCATAAATCAAGATCTTACGGTTATTATAGCATAAAAAATAAAGCATTCAAGATTGTCACCTCGAATCGATGAAAAATTCCAAGTATTATGTGCGTTATTGATTTTAATGGAAAAGTTGCTCATAAGGTCATTAGTGGTTCGTATAATAGTACATTTTTGGTGAATTTATCGATATATACTTAGCTTCCTACTTTAGACTATATCCGCAAAAAAATTAGAGTCTGGATAATGTACGCTTTCACAAAAGTCCAGAGATTTTGAATAAATTAATCTCTACAAAATTCGCCACAATTTCTTGCCAGCATACACTCCGCAATTAAATGCGATCGAAGAATTTTTCTCGATGCTAAAATCGAGATACCATGCTGCTCGGACTAATTTCAATTCTATAAATGATACTATTGAAAGTATATTAGATGATTTTTCCATAGAATGTGTTAATTTTCATGGTCATATGGCAAGTTGGATCGAAAAGGCTAGACAAAGAGAAGATTTTATATAATAAATGTTTCTTTTTTCATCCATCGTTTGATAATTTTACTATATTTTAGTTTAAACGATCATTATTGTTAAGTTTGTATTTTTTAATAAAGTCTACAATTTTTTTAAACAAAAAGAATCTTACATAATTAAGATACACTCCTGGACAAAATAAATCAGTACAGCAGTTTAGACAAAATGAAAAATGATAGAACAATAATTTTTACTTCTATAGCTTTTAATATATATTTTAAAGTTATGATAAACATTATTTACATTTTCAATATTTATTTTAGTTCCTACACCAAAAAATCAAACTTCCGGTGGACAAAATATTTAGTTACATACCAAATAAATCTTCATTCAATAACTATAAATGAATAAATTTCAAAAAAATCAAATCAACATTCTAGTTTAGTCAAATTTTAATGTATTTAGAGGAAAAAAGGCAAGAAAGAAGAGACTTATACTCGAAATTAAAAAGTGTTAGAGAGACAGCAAAAGAAGCTGATGTTTCACCCGACACAGTGCATAGGATATTACATAATAAGACAAAATTACCCGGAAAACCACTGGGTCGTGGTAAAGCTTTAGACGATACTGAAAGAATGCTAATGAAAAAGTTTTGTATATCAGAAATTCAACGAAGTAAAATCTTCGATAGCAAAATAGTTGAAGATAACTTTTGTTTTGATGTCTCTGACAAACTATTAGGCGTTAATTGAAAGATATAGGGTTCCAATATGATTTTATTGACAAAGAAATACCTTTAAAGAAAGAAAACTGCCTGGAGAGAGTCGAATTCGCTAAATATCACATTCGTCAAAATACAAATTTTAAAGACGTGGTGATTTCTGATGAAAAGAGATTTAGTTTAGATGGACCTGATAATATGGGAGCCTATTTTATAAAGATAATAAAACTACCATTAAATCTGGCATAATAAAGAGACAAATAGGCGGTGGAGGAGTGATGATAATCGGAGCAACATCAAGTCTAGAGAATATCAAAATAACAGTCATTGAGGGCAGCTATAACTCTGATGCTTATTTTATGACTTAAAAAGTCATTTATTCCATGGTGCACCTCCGAATTTCCTAATGGTGATTGGATTTGGCAGCAGGACAATTGTAGAATACACACCACAGAACTTGTATTAGAAATATTCGATGATCTCAACATCTATTTGCTTGACTGGTCTTCATACAGTCCAGATTTAAATATCATTGAAAATTTTTGGAGTCTAATGAACTCTTTAGTTTATAATAATAAGCAATACACAAGTAGAAAAGAGTTAATTGATGCTATATTTGATGCTGCTTCTAAAATGGATAAAGAAACTATAAAATCTCTATTCGAGAAATTTCCAAATAGATTAATAAAACTACTAGAGAATAAGTGGAAAAGGATTGGATATTAGTTTTTTAATTAAATTATTTTGCTTGAACTAATAAGCTTTTTTGGTGTGTATCTAAAGATGGCACTTTATTTTCGTTCAGAGTAGTCCCTTTTTGATTCTCTTCTTAATTCAACCAAATTTTTAATGAATCTAGATCAACCAATTATTTAATAAGTAAAATGGGGACTACTCTGAAGGAAAATAAAGTGCCATATTTTGTCCATCGGAAATCCGATTTTTTGGTGTAGGAACTAAAATAAATATTGAAAATTTAAATAATGTTTATCATAACTTTAAAATATATTAAAAGTTATAGAAGTAAAAATTATTGCTCTATAATTTTACATTTTGTCTAAACTGCTGTACTGATTTATTATTTCTAGGAGTGTAATAAGTTGGATCAGGTCTAAAAGTCAAACCCTGGGTTAAGCTTTTGAACCTGTTACCCTTAAATTAAATTTTTTTCTGAATCCTTAAAAAAATGACAACAGGAGTTTTCAGAAGTCCCGTCCTCAACCTTCTTTTCAACGATGTGAGTGATGTGTTATTTTTGAAGTCCAAGGGTCTCCTAAAAGCCGTGGTCTCATGTCCCTCATGCAACCAACACATGAGCTGGTATACTAGGAAGAACATGGGAGATGGATTCGTGCGGAGCTTCATGAATAAAGCATGCAGCAGTTACAAAACGACCAGCTCAATAGAAATGATTCGTTTTTCTCCCAGTTTTCATCAGATTTGAGACGTTTAGTTCTCGCCATATACCTCTGGTCCATTGAGGTTTCTCTGGCTAAGATCTGTGAAGAGACAGAGTTGTCCAAGGGAACCGTGGTGTCTCTGCTTTGCTCCCTGAGAAAGATCTGTGGAAAGTATTTTGAAGCCAACCCAATAAGGCTGGGTTGAGAGGGAGTTGTGTGTCAGGTCGACGAGTCAATGTTCTCGTATCGACCCAAATACCACAGGTGGAGAGGGCCAGAGGAGGAGAGGTGGGTATTCGGGATTTTTGACACGAGCTATATTCCTGCTCGTGGATACATGAAGTATGTATAGAGGATAGACACCAATACCCTTCTCCCAATTATTCAGCGTGTTTGTGCTCCGGGAACGGTTGTTGTATCTGATGGGTGGGCAGCATACCCAGAGATACAGAACCTGGGGTCTTAGTACCACTTTGTGAACCACAAGGAGAACTTTGTAGACCCAGTGTCTGGATTCCATACTCAAAACATAGAATCTTATTATAACAAGCAAAAGCTCCGAGTGAAGAGAATGAAGGGGCTCGATAGGAGCCACAAAAAGGAGTATCTAGATGAGTTCATGTGGCGGGATAGGTTTTCAGATTCCCCCTTTGTCAAGATGTGTGAACACATCAAGGAGTATTATACTCCAGATAATGTGGAGTCTGTGGGAATTAGAAGATTCCAAGGGATAACCGTCCCAAGATAAAAAACAAAGCTTTTTATTGAAAAATCATTTTTATAATTCTTTTTACACCTTTCCTGTACATTTTAATGATTTCCCCTTTGGGTTAAGATTTTGGACCTGTTGTCTTTTTGGTTCGGCTTTTAGATCTGAACCAATAACTTTGCATAAATAAGAATAAATTTTGCATAAAATGAATATAGCTGTGAATAACCCTGTAGGATCATAATGACCTAATGTGCTTGTGCAGTTGTTATTTTGTACTTTTGTTTCATGGATGTGCCATGGATAGTTTTCCATTTGATTATTAATGTCTTTTATATACTCGATTTCGACCATTGTACCAGTTTTGCCATTTTCTTCAGTCAATTTTATCTTAAAGTTGATTTCTTTAGTCTTTATTTCGGTATAGAGGAATTTGCTCAATGTTGTGCTGATTATTATCAGATACTTCATTTTTTATTTGCAACTAGGTTTATTCTTATTTTACCTCTCGAGTCTCTTGTCATTTTATTTTTATTACTGTTCCCTTACAATCTTTGTTCTTAAAAGGGAGTTTCGGTTCATTCTAAGCCCTACGAAGATTACTTTATGGATATAAATGATTTTAAAATAGAAATTTTATATCATTAATTATATATTTAATGGCCCATTTGTGATTTACTCATTTTTCCATACAAATTTTGTCAATTTTTTGCATAACTTTACAAAATGAACTTATCCAAAAAATTCCAAAAACAAATTGAATTCACTTATTATAAAGGATTATTACTGTGATCAGGTTAAATTCATAAGTTCTCTATTATTTCCTTCCTAGGCCAACCTTTTACCTAAAATATTCGAATCAAACAATCTTTCCATGAGGATATAATGAGACTGTCGTCTTCTCTAATAAATTCTGCTAGTACTTCATTTATAAATAAAATTTGTTATATTTATACCGATGTTTGACGGTTATCTATAATGATTTATGAGCAAATTTATCCTGAGGATGAGTTGTGCCCTAAATTATATAAAACGAAAATCTCATACAATATTTTTAAATGTGCTATTAAAATTAAACTATTTGTTTTTAATAAATAAAAACAAACGGAAACCCTGATCCAAATCCTTATTCAGGCCTAGATGCATGATATACTCCTTATAATTATTTGGTTGATATTTTTGTAGAATTTAGAAAATATAAAAACTATCAAACTCTAATCACAAAATCAATGGAGGAATTGAATTATTTAACAAAATTAGTAATCGAAGACAAATTTGATGAAAAGAAGCACAAGTTTCATAATACTCATATTGCACAACTTCATCTGATATTGATTTCATCATTTTATGGTTTGGTGAAAGGGACGAAGAATACCAAAGAAATACAAGCAAAATGCGATAAATTGATATCGAAGCTAATGAAAGAAAAGCCTAACATGAATAATAAATTACTGATTATTAACTTGAAGCTTATTAACTTGATATATGGAGGTATACAATATTTGAGCGTTATCCAAATCAAAAAACTGATAAATGAATTCAATCACCTGAATTTCCGATTATTAGGTGAATCAAATGAAATGAATGATTTTATAAATGGGAATTATATACTTTTGTTGACGATTTTGAATCTAATCCCAGTCTTATATTCAGAAAACAAGATCATCAAAGTGTTATTTAGCTCGACAGTCAAGATTAAAAGATTGAGGAAATTACTTATTATAGGGAGTCAGTATAGCAATATATTTGGTATCCTCAATACTTTGATCTTATTATATTTATCTCATAAATTTGGCTGGTCTTATCCTACTAATCTCTTTAAATTTTACGAATATTTGGTCAACGTCAACTCACCCATTAGTGCAGTCATCCAATTATATTATAGACAATCCAGTAAGGAGAAGATCAAAATAATCCAACACCTCAAAGTGAATCCAGAATACGAATTAGCTAATGAATATCTGCTGTACAAATTGATCCATTACAATTTATTGGAATTTAACTTAGTTGATTGTATTAACTGTATAAATAAGATAAAGTTGTTTAATGGTGATAAGTTTTACGACTCTATTCTGTTGGATTATATATCTATTTGTTGTGGGTTTCTCATTCAGCCTATGGAAGTAGTGAAAAACAAAATGCAACAACTAATTCCAAAGTTGAAGGGCAAAAGTGAACATTCAGATTATATTAGAGACCAAATAATCAAATATCAAAATACTAATCTAAGATATTTGCCTTTATTGGATTTGTTTTATTATTTCGATTTCTTCGCTCTCATCTCAAAATCTTTGTTATTCAAATTTTTGAACCATTTGATTGGAGCAGACAATGACGTCACAGCGAATAAGATCATCATCAATATAGCGATCCATTGTGATTTATATGATGAAGCCTGTTCGAGATTTATTAATTGTAAGAGAGATAACTGGCTAATGCTTGACTTCTACAAAATTCAATATAATTTCGGGAAATTGTCACAAACCCAATTCTTAGGTAAATTGAATCAACTGAAATCGGATTCTAAGAATGTAGTTTTGAGATCTTATTTCTGTAAGAAAGTCGATTCTTTAATTAATAACTTTGAATAAAAAGCTCAATTTAAAACCACTTTCATAGTGTCAATCTAATTTATAAAAGTTTTATATCCTCTCAGAATTCAGAAGCAAGAGGAGGTTTATTTGAGAGTCAAGGTAGACTTAATAATGTCTCCATGTAATAGATCGAGCTATTTGGAATTATACTTCGAAAAATACGCCTTAAACTCTGAAAAGTAATAAAACTGCCAATTTTCTAATCTGGATTTACCGAACAAAATCTACGTTGATTTTTTCATTAATTTTTTTATATTCATTTTTCTGACCTTACATCAACTTTGACTTTCATAAAATTAAGCGAATAAAGTATATTTTGGCATAAAAGGGAAAAATATATTTAATACTATTTTGGTGACTGCATGCGGAAATATGAGATGATCGATTTTGTACCTGAAAGTGATTAAGACGAAATGACTAAATCACTATTCCGGAACAATGTTCAAGTCTCTTAAAAAACTATAAATGCTATATTAATCAATACAAAACCCATTCTTTAATAAGAAAATCTTATACTACCTAGGAAAATCAAAAGCCCCTAATTTCAACCATGAGACTAAAACTGGCATAAAAAGATAAATTGATTAAAAAAAACTGTATTTGTATCAATCGATTTAAAAATAAGTCTATTAGTTTTCAATAAATGTGTTTTCTTCATGTTTATTTTTGAAGCCAAGAGGCTTTCAATAAATGTTTTACAAACAATAAATGATTATTAAAACCGTTTTATATAATAAAGATTTAATAAAGAACATTATTTCATATATTAATTTATCTGATATGTGATCTGTAGCTCTTTGTTTATCTCTGATCATTCGATATGGTATGTTTTTCATGTAATATCTTAAAATAAATAAAAGGAACAAAGTAAAAGGAATAAAAAGTAAAAGGAATAAGAAGCAAATATATACCAAAATATATACTGAATTCAGACATTATAGCACGATTATGATGGATAACAAGCATGGTGGTGTTTTAAGGGTTAAAGGCTGGAACATTTCAATGTGAAGGTTGAATAAAACGAATAAAAAATTGAAACGAAAAACTTAACAAAAATTAATGAGTTACCGAAAAGACGACGAATTTGAGTTTGAAGAGGAGAGTGATGAAGAGTATGACTCAATCAAATCCTTTAAATTTATCTAGTATCTATATCGAAGCACCAACCAACAAGCGTGAGCGCATTACTCGGAAAGCAAAGGTATTTCACCACTTACACATATTTTATGTTCGATGTTGATAGGAGAATGTTCCGAAGACTAATAATGCGCTTGAAGAATTAGACGTATTTGAGGATGGAGAAGAACAAGAAGGTTCAGACGAAGGAAATGAACATAAACGAGAGCGTATACATACCAATATGGTACCTTATGAATTGGTTAGCATACCTTTTGGTGATAAGGTATTTCTTCCGCCTTGAGTCCTTAATTTGTAGGAATTTGAGAAGATAATCGATTATAAGAAAGAGGGAGACGTCGAATACTTCTTATTGAAGTACAAGGTAACCTTTCCATCAAAATTATTGTGGTATTTATATAGAATGTGAGCTACCTAAGGAGTGAATGGAAGACTAAGGATTGGGTGATCAAAAATACACATAGAAGCGCAACCATATTATCTGCTTTTTTCAACCGATATCAACAAACTGATGAGCCATTCAATCTCATGTACTTGGAGGTCGATCGCATAATAGATGAAGGCGAAGTTGATATACCAGAAGGAGAACATTCTCAAGAACCCATAGATCAAATTCAATTCCCTTATTATCCGAAAGTTACCATACCGATTAACGAGACAGATAAAGAGGTTTATTTTTTAATCAAATGGTGTTCCTTGCCTTATGAATATGCTACGTGGGAAAAGAAATCGCTTATTGAGTTAGCTTTTCCGGACGCTTTTAAGGGATATTTAGCTAATAATCATTATCCTGGTGATAATATACCGGCTAGGGTACCAAAACCGGCGTGGAATCAATGCATTAAACTTGAGAAATCTCCGAAGTATAATCCATGAGATTGATTTAATTAGGTTTTTAAATGAAAATGAGTTGAGAGATTATCAGTTGGAAGGCTTAAATTGGTTCTTATTTTGTTGGTATCGATCTCAATCATGCATCATGGCCGACGAGATGGGTTTAGGTACCACTTCCTTCGCCATTAACATTTTATTTATAGGTAAAACAGTGCAAAGCGTATCATTCCTCTACATGCTGTATAAGATTTATAACGTTAGAGGCCCGTTTCTCATAGTAGCGCCTTTATCTACTATCCCGCATTGGGAAAGAGAATTTAGGGCCTGGACAGACTTTAATGTCATCGTTTATCATGGTTCTGCTAAATCCAGAAATCTTATTATCGAAACAGAATATTATTATCGTGATTTTGATGGATCTAGACTATCTGATCTACATAAATTTCAAGTTCTTATCACTACGTATGAGATGATTCGTGTCGGTGTCGATCATTTGAGACCTTTACTTTGGACTGTTGGTGTCTTCGATGAAGCGCATAAGCTAAAAAATAAAAATTCGAAAGCCTTAGAAACGCTGAGAGGGTTTGGTATCGAACATAAGATATTGTTAACGGGGACCCCTCTACAAAATTCAGTTTCCGAATTGTTTAGTTTGCTCAACTTTCTTCATCCTTTGAGGTTCGCTAATGAACAATTGTTTTTGCATGATTTTGGTGACTTAAGAACTAGTGATAAGGTTCAACAATTACAAGCACTCTTGAAACCATTGATGTTGAGAAGATTTAAAGAAGATGTTGAGAAATCTATACCGGTTAAAGAGGAAACAGTTATTGAAGTGGAGCTTACAAAAGTGCAAAAAGGTTGGTATCGTGCTATTTTGGAACGTAATTTCGCATGGATCCAAACGGGCAATAAAGGAGGTAAGGGTCCTTCTTTGTTGAATATCATGATGGAATTGAGGAAATGTTGTAATCATCCGTTTTTAATCACTGGCGTAGAAGATCGCATCTTTTGTGATAAGTTTTTGGAGTTATATCCTGATAAACGTGGCTTAGTTAAAGAGGCAGACATGACTTTACCTGAAGAAACTAAGATTCAAACCTTAGTAGAATCATCAGGTAAGATGGTCCTCATCAATAAACTCTTGCAGAAGTTGAAACAAGGTGGTCATAAAGTGTTGATCTTCTCTCAAATGACCAAGTTGTTAGATTTAATCACGGAAATATTAGTATTTCGTAATTATGCTTATGAAAGAATTGATGGCACTATTACAGGTGAAGATCGTCAAGCTGCTATTGATAGATTTTGTACTTCGGAAACTAGTTTTGTCTTCCTCTTATCAACGAAATCTGGTGGCGTAGGTATCAATTTAACGGCAGCCGATACGGTTATTATTTATGATTCAGATTGGAATCCACAAAATGATTTGCAAGCTCAAGCTAGGGTTCATCGTATTGGACAAAAAAAACCGGTCAAAATTTATCGTATACTCACTAGAAATACTTATGAGAGACAGATGTTTGAAAAGGCTAATAGGAAATTGGGTTTAGATAAAGCTGTATTACAAAAAATGGATGCATCATTTATGAAGAACAATCAACCGAATACGCCTGGTTCTTCTTCCGGCTCAGGGGGTAATAATTTGTCAAAGAAAGAAGTTGAAGAATTGCTACGAACAGGTGCATATGGTGCTTTATTGGATGATGAAGAAGCTAGTGCTAAATTTTGTGAAGAAGATATTGATTCAATATTAGATCGTCGAACCACCGTCATTAAACATAATGATGGTGATAAAGCCAATTCAGTGTTTTCAAAAGCGTCATTTACTCAAGGCGCAGACGATGATGTCGATATTAATGATCCTCATTTTTGGGAGAAATGGGCGGATAAAGCGGATTTGAATACTAATTTAAGGAAACCAAAAAATCCGCTTATCATTGATGAACCACGTAAAAGGACTACTAGGACTAGATATGGGGCTAAAGAGAATGGAGGTCAAGATGATCTACCATTACCTAATGAAGATCCAGATCCATTTTATGAGGATGAAGTTGCCGATGATCTGGATTTTGGTTCTAATTCTGGGGGTAGTAAGGCTTGGAAACCAGCTGAGAGGTTAAAGTTAACTAAAAACTTGATGCTATACGGTTATGGCGATTGGAAAAGGCTCAAGAAGATGTTTAAAAAGAGGGACATTGGGGAATTAAGAGCTTGTTCTAGGGTTTTGGTCAAGGTTTATATGCAGAATATCTTGGATGAGAAAGATGGTGACCTAAAAGGCCTTTCAAGAGTTCTAAAGAAGTTGTTTTCGGATATTGATTTGATGCTAGAATTGGATGATCGTTATTTTGATCGATTTTATAATAATAAGGCTACAGAATCGGATGATGAAGATGTTCCGACTATTAATTGGGATAAGATTCATCTTGAGACTAGAAAACCACATCCAGATGCTACCAGACTGGAAGTAGCGCAGTTTCGAAGCTTTTATCATGATATTCAAAATGAAAGTTTGGAGGATAAAACTAGCCCTGCTGATCTCGTATTCACTAAAGGTCGTAATTTGTTGATGAGATTGCAGCAAGTTTATATTATCAAAAATAATATATTACCAGTCAACTTAGATGATGCTATTAAGATGGAAATCACTGATATCAAAACCTGTCGTCCTAAGAACTGGTGGGATTGGAAATGCGATTTAAATTTAATGGTTGGGATGATGAAATATGGTATGCATAAATATATGCCAATACTGAAAGATGATACTTTGTGTTTTGCTACTATGAATATCACTATGATTCAACCGGATAAAGATCAGGAAAATAATAGTCCTTCACATGATGACAAAGTGGATAATAAAGATGGTAATAACTCAGACGAAGATCATAATGACGATGCTATGTCTCAAGATGAGGATGAATCGTTTGAGGATGATAAACAAACCATTGATGATAACCAAGATTCTATTGATCAAGGTCCGCGTGTTTGGCCAGCTAGAGCTGAAATTGCCTTGAGGTTAAAGAAAGTCGTTAATGCTTTGGAAAGACAGAATCCGAAATCTAATAAAGTTACGCCTCGTAAAAGTAAAGGTAGACCACGATTACCCAAGAATGACAAGGCCGATGATTGGGTACCTTCGTTCGATATCCCTTCGAATTTGAATTTGGAGGATTTATCCGTCTTTCCTGCCAGAATAACTCAGTTGGAAAATGCGGAAAGAATTATTTATATTATTAAGAATCCAGAAGAAGGCAAGGGTGTTAAATTAGTTGATGATCATAATATTTCTAGCGAGGCTGCAAAGCGCATTAATAATGGAGAAAGCCTCGCTTCAGATAAAGATGGGTTTAAATGGTCTAAAATACAACGATTGGATTTTTATAGAACATTGTCCTCATTTGGTTTAGAGACTCATGATGGAGATCTAAATGATAGAACTTGGTATCGATTCCGTTGTCTCTCCAACCTCAATAGTTCTTACCTAGATCAGGATGGTAAGAGAAAGTTTTATAAAGCGGATTCTGATTTAGATCATTATGCTACTTTGTTATTGAGTAAAGCGATTCAGTTCTTTGAAGACTTAAGTGAAGATAGTAAAACAGAAATCGAAGCTAAATTCCCTAATATGCTTTATTTTGCTTCCAAATTGAAAGAAGCATTTCCAGTTAATGAATATGTCCTTCATTTCGCAGAATCGAATAAGTTGGATTTCAATGCTTTGAATTTTGAAAGAGCTAAACGATTACTTAGAAGGTTATTCTTATTATTTCTTAATAGACATTTGATATTTGAACACCCCAATCTGACTAAGATTGTTGGTAAATTTAAGCTTGTAGTAGGCTTACCAAGCTGGTGGACTCTTGATTTGGATTATTATTTTGTTCAAGCTGTTAAATTATATGGCTTCAATAGGGTTGAATTGATTTTGTCGGATAAGGAGTTGCCGTTTTATCAGTATGTTAAGCTCATTTATGGTTATCCAAAGTTGGATGATCAGAATAAAGATTCGTCAATCAAGACTGAGCAAATTCAAGACTTAGGTATCAAGACAGAGGAAACACAATTTAAAGAATTGGCCATTAAGTCCGAAGAACTTCAACCTTTAAATCAAGATCTAATCGAAATAAAAGAAGATCTTATGGATATTGATATGCCTCGTAAGAAAAGTGACTCGGATGGTGCTTCCATCAAAGGATGTCCTGATGAAGATGATAAAGAAGACGATTTAGAAGAAAGCAAAAGCAGCTCAGCGTTAAACAAAGATGGCTGGCCACGCGAATTAATCTTATTAAAACGATTGGATCATTATATAATGACCGCTAAACGATTTATCAAAAATGAAGTTAAAGATTCCACTTCTTTAGAAGGATTGCCTGTTTCTGTTATTAATGCATTTAATTTACTTACTCAAGCTTTTGATCCTATTAATGAGCTGAGGCCAAGAGAGAATAGCTTAGGCAGGACCTTCCATCAATCACGATCCTCAAACAATGGTGTTGCAAGTGGGGATCAGGAATCGTTATTTTGGTCCTATGATAAGGACTTAGATAAACAATATTCTATTAATGATGCCGATATGGAAAGGCCGTGGTCCGGTCAGGAGATTGAGAATCAATATTCTTCTATGCCTGATCAGGGGATGGATTTACTGAATTTAAGTCGTCAAGGCTCGGGTTCACTAAAAATTCAGGATATTATTTGCCATGATGGTGCTTCTTCCTCTAATCAACAACAGAATAATTGTTTGAATTAGCTTTACTTTTTTATAAATTCATTATTTAGGTTTATTGTTTATAAAGAAAGTCGTTATAAAGATGTTTTTAGAGATCAAATCTCTAAAAACATCAAGTGCACTTTGTGAACTCTTTTAGTCACAATAGAACTTTTAATCTAGGAGACTAGTTATTTCTTTGACAATCAATTTTTATTCCAAAACTTGTTCTGCTAAAGACGAGTTAAGGTGTGGTCCGTTATTCCTGTCAAAAAACTAAAATAACAAGAAGCGTAAATTCTATTTTAAAAATAAAATATATTTAATTTAATGTTTCATTTTTAATTTTATGTGTTTATATACATTTCTCCTCGAAATATCTGGAAGGACATTTTGGTATTTTCATTTTGACTTTAGAAGTGATTATTTTAGTAGGACTTTTTTATAAATAGAAGTACCTATTTCTTCTACAGACTTATGTATAGTTTTTATACTTAAAGTGTCTGGTATTCTTTTTAAAATCACGTGAAGTAATATTTTCGTTAGATTGTCCACTAAATAGCCGCGCAAAATAGGTTAATGATTTATTCGGATTTTTAATATAAAAAGTTAAATCTTTTTATTAGGGCATTCCGAGCAAAGAGACACTCGAAAAAAATCAAATTAGAAATTTACTATAAAAGATATAAAATTAGAAATTAGTATGTTTATAGATACGAACCTTCTGCATCTATTACACTTCTCCATCTTTCGGGTAACTTCTGGATACCATTCATAAAACCTTTAGCATTAAGCTCCTGAATTGCACTTTCTAGTTCATGCAAATATCACAAATGTATTCCTTTAACTTCCTCTTTAATTGCCCAAAACAATTGAAATCTGGTGGGCTAATATCAGGGCTATAGGGAGGATGATCCCAAACCCGAACATTTTCATCAATAAAATACTACTTTATAAGACTTGATTTATGCGGCTTAGCATTATCATGTAATATTATAGTTACCTTTACTTTCTTATCAGGTAACCATTTGCTTAATAATGCAACTAGGAAGTTTTCATAGACATCTGAAGTTACTGTCTCTTTAGGAGCACAGAGCTTCCAATAAGCAACACCTTGAAAATCCATTGCTAATATTAGCATTCTCTTTCTTTCATATTTAGATTGAAGTACAAATTCAGGTGGGTCTTCATTCTTATTTCTCCAAGATCGAATCTGGTCATGTTGGAGTTGTATGTATAAAGACACCCAAGTTTCATCTATTACCAAAGTTCGATTAATTAAGTTATCTTGTCTCGATAAGAGTTGCATATTGTTTTTACATGCTAACACTCTATGTTCTCTTTGTTCATCAGTGAGAGAATGAGGTACCCATTTACTTAATAATTTTTTCATTTGTAAATCTTCTGTTAAATATCGAAATACTGTTGTTTTACTACAATTCACCCGCATGGAAAGTTTGAGGCAAGACTATGTTCTTGTTTGGGCCAAAAATTCTTTAATTTCATCTATTACATTTTCTTTTTTCGAGACATTACTTGTATCGCCTCCTCGGCTATCTTCGACAACATTGTAGCCTCTCTTAAGCTTAGTAACTAAACGTTTGACTGTATTTAGTTTATATGCACTATTTCCAACTGATTCAACTAATTCTTTATGAATTATCCCAGAACTGTGACCCAGGATTACGCCAAATTTGATGAAAATTCGCTGTTCTTTGTCTGAAATTGAATCTTTTAGTTTTCGCAAGCTATTCATGATATATTCAAAATATAATTATTTATAAATAAAGCTTGTAGTCTATATAAATTAATTTAAAAGTCTTGATATTATTAGTATATTATTAAAGGCGTAATTAAACAAAATTCGAGTGTCTTTTTGCGCGGAATGCCCTAATAATATCACAAAAAACCCCAAAATTGACTAAATAATAACATTTAAATAAATTTTTCATTTGCCTTTTTATTTAAATGAAAAGAACTATTAATGAAGTGTTTGCAAAAAGGGTGATTTCCTTTTTTGAAAATCAAGGAAATTTTTCCAAGATTTTTACTGTTAATCATTTCGTTGCTGAAGGTAAAAGTAGAGAACAATATATGATATAATAAAACTATATGAGGATTCTAGTTGTGTGGATTATAAAAAGATTCCTGGTCATCAAATAACAAAAAAATCCATTAGAAACAAAAATGCAATTTTGAAACGATTTACTAAAAACCCAAACAATACTGTACGAAAAGTTGCCAAAGAACTAAAGATACTAAAATCAAGCGTATCTAAAACCAAAGTTCATAAACTAGGTATAAAAGCAAGAAAAAGAAAGATAATGCCGAAGTACACAAAGAATCATGAAAGAAGTGCAAAATCGGGGTGCCGGTTTGTTTACAAAAATAGTTGAAAAAAACTTATAATTGACGACGAAACTTATGTTACTATTGATGGAGATCAAAACCCAAGCTAGCGTTATTATCATAGCAAAGACCCTAAAGATATTAACTATAAGAACAAATTTATACCTAAAACTAAATTTGCCAAAAAATATCTGGTTTGGCAAGCTATTGACGAATTTGGAAACATTTCAGATGTTTTATTTCTGATAAATATCTTAATAGTCAAACTTACTGGAATGAATGTATAATAGCTAGGCTAATACTATTTATTAATAGGTATCATGATATAAACAATGTGGTGTTCTGGTCCGATCTTGCATCTATCCATTACTCTAACCTTGCGAGGGATTATTTGGATAATAAAATTGAAATTTTTGAAAAAATAAAAAATCCTCCAAAGGTTACTCAAACAAGAGGTATAGAAATGTATTGGTTTATTTGTAAAAGAAAATATTCTAATTATAATAAAGCACCTAAAAAGATTAGAGGCTTCAAGAACATTTGGACTAGAATTTCAAAACAAATATCATCTAAATCGGGAAAATCGGTTATGGAGCACGCTCGAAAAATGTTGATGAATATAGGATTCAAAGGAATTTAGAAATCAGCAGATGGAATTAAATAAATATTTTTTCCGCTATCTCAAAAATAATAGCTTTTTGTTTTATTTATATCAATTTTTTTATCTGCAATATCCAATTCAATTTTGTGCGGCTATTTAGTGGACAATCTATAATAGTAGTAGATTGCATTTGCCCTGTTTTGATTTTCAATCGTTCTCATTTTTTAAAAATAAAGGTTATTAAAATTTTATTGCTTTAATTTAATAAAGTTAATTTAATGTGTGTTTCAAAAATCACATAATTTATCTGTATTTAAATTTATAAAATTGGACAAGAACGGACCACACCTTACTTGTATAACCAATTTCGGAAAGAGCACATTTCGAAAAATATGACAATTTATTTGAGTGTCTCGAAAAAGGATGCAAAAAGCATTAAGACGCAACTAGAAAACGAAAATGCAATGAATAAAAGAATTAAACCAATCAAAGAAGACGATAATATATTATTTCCTTTAATTCATGTCGATGTCCACTCCCTCACACTCAAGGATGCTGCTTTTAAAGATCCAAAGATTTATTCTGGGAAATGTCAAGATCCTCTTTACTTATTAGATCTTAAAGATAATATAAAAGAAAAACTAGATCTATATGGACAACTTAAGAGTAGATATAAAGAATGGATTAGTGAAAATTTAGAATTAAAACATATGGAAATGGATTTAATTATTCAAAGTTTTCCTAAGAAATGGGAACTCGTAAATAACTTCTTATTCTTGACCCCAAATAATATCGACTTAAACACTCTAAAGCTTATAATAGGAGATGAGAAATTGGAACGTTTTCTCAATCAAGTTCTATGCGATCATTTCAAAGTTGATTTTATAGCCATAAAAGAAGAAATATTACAAGGTGAGATTCGAAAACCAAAGCTTCAAATTATATACAAGAAGAATAATCAATGTTTATGTTATAAGGTAGAGAATAAAATACTTTATGTTTGGTATCCCGAACATACAATGTATTGTAAATCAAATATAACCGAGAAATTACGAATATCCAAACCAATATCACCCAAAAATATTGATCCATATAGTTATAGTTTTAATTTGGATCAAGTTAATATACTAGACTTGTATTGTGGTATTGGTTATTTCGTCTTTCCTTATTTTCGTAGATTTCCAAAAGCGAATATCATAGCATGTGATCTGAATATTTGGAGTATAAAAGCTATGATGATAACAGCAGAAGTACATGGTATAAATTGTCAACTCGATAAAGATTATGAAGGGCTCGATATTTTGGAAATTAAAGATTTGGCTAATCGATATAAACAAATTGGAAAAGTTAGAAACACCATTGAGAAGTTAGATGGCAATTTATTAGTTTTTCTTGGTGATAATAGTACTTTTGTGAGTTTGTATAAAGATAAAGTTCAACATGTTAATTTAGGCTTAATTCCGGATTCAAAACAAGGTTATGATTTAGCAATATCAGCTCTAAATCCTCAAACTGGTGGAGTTTTACATGTTCATCAAAATATTGATAACAATCTTCAAAGTGTTTTTTTCGAACTATTGATTGAAGATTTAAGCGATCGATTTGGTCGCTTGAAGAGTGATTATTGGACCATAGAACCTTTGTCTTATGTTAAAGTTAAGTCTTATGCTCCCAAAGTTCATCATTATGTTTTTGATGTTCTTTGTCTACCTTTGAATAAATAATCATCGCAATTAAACTTATTGTAAAGTTCTCTTAAAGATCCAATATCTCATATACTTCAAATAATATACATTAAAAAGATGGGCTAATATAAAAAGTCTTTAAGTTCATTATTATAAAAGATCAATTTCGGCCAAACCTATTAAATCTTAAACTCTAATGATCTTACTTTAGCTCTAATCTTTCCTTTTATTAGACCGTAAGGTACAGGACCGTATATACGAGAATCATTTGAATTACTAGAATTATCCCCTTGGGTCCAAACACGACCTTTAGGAACTTGAATAAAAGCTTTTGGTTCTTTCAACGGATCGACACAAACTACATCGCCTTCCTAAGCACACCATTGCATTCAAAAATATTAGCAGGGTGGGGTACTATGCCTATAATCCGTTTCAGTACATAATTGTAGGGACTGAAAGGTGATATATAAACTATTAAATCCCCTACCTTTAGATTTTTATTCTTCGATATCATGTCTACTAATACATAATCGCCATAATTCTGAAATGTTGGTAACATAGAAGGTCCTTGACACTATATAAAATTATTGGTTGGTTTTAATATATCAATATGGTTTTTTGAAACAAGTAGAAGATATTAAGATTGGTAAATTAATGGAATTGGGGTTACTGGTACTATGTTGAATACTTCTTTAGATATTACATGTGCGAATGCTAAGCCTTGTATAGTTCTTATTATCATCCTTTTAATTGATTTTTTGTGTTTTGCTAGCCTTTCCATGATTTAAGAAATGAAAAGATCAGCCAAAGTTTCGATCAAATATAGATAGGTAAAATGACCAGCTCAAAAAAGTAAATGAAGGTTAGTAAGATGGAAGGTGTGATCCAATAGTTTTTATTTATTTAAATATTATCAATTAGAAAGAAATGCAATGATCGATGGTAAAGGTGGTGAATCTGTAAAAGAAGAATTTTCTGATTTAAAACTTGAAAAGAACGAATTATCATTATACGATTGACTATGATAATCCTTTCTAACTTTATCCAATTTCTCCCTCTCAAACTTAATCTGAATCTTAACATATTTTCTCAAATTATTTAGGGCTTCTCTCCTATAGTTAGTTTGATGTACTTTGAATTGAGATACAAAGTTGGACGTTTTATGACTTTGAATGAGGTCAAGATGATGATTCATTGCATTCTTTACGTTACTAGAATTCTTGTATTGATCAATAAATGGAATTATGTATTTGATATTCACTTGGCTTTGTTGATTATTTATGTAGTTGAGCTCTTCGGTTAGATAACCAAAGTTGTTTATTTCTTTATCAAAGTCTTTCAGCTTCTTATTCTCCAACCCTAATCTGATTTTACTATGTATCGCATTGATACTAATATCACCTATTATCTTCATATTTTTATAAACAGATTTTTGTATACTTAATAATTGTAAGAAGCTTTCTTCAAATTGTTGAAAGTTGTGTTCGGTATCTAATACCCATTTCTTCATTTTATTAAAATTCCTTAACTGTATCAAGTTATTATGATCTGAGTAGATCACTTTGAAGCCATTTTCATAATTAGATCTTAGTTTCTCTTTTAGTTTATCAAATTGGTTCATGTTTTTGTATGTAGATTGGAAATTAAGTTCTTTATAGTCGAAGAATTGATCAATAATTTCATTTCCGTTAATACTTTCCATATTAAATATTTTTTCCAAGTATAATTGTATTTGGTATCGATTGAGTTCAATTATATGATCACTTTGCATCAATCCTTTAGTAAAAAACTGTACAGAAGGAAGAGAAGGTAAAATAAGCATAGAAAAACAATCCTTTAGAATCAAATCCAGATTATTAATATGATTTAAATTCCTAAATAAAACATTCTTCTTATTACCGTTCAGGATAATCTTAAATTGGACATCAAGTTCATTAATTTGTATCGCTGGTATCTCCAATATCATTTTTGAGAACATAGGTTTTGCGAATTTTATTTATCAGATTCTGCATTAATAATATGTTTCAATTTGATTTTCCAAATATGGCAATCATTTGCCTCCTTTTTCGATTTATGGCTTTCATCTCATGGCTGCTCCGCAAAAAAGGCTAAATTTGATTGATTAAACATAAATTAGTAGATAATTGAAATCCTAAGGATCAATAATTAATGGGATGATTGACTTCAATATTTATTTCGTTTGCATGATTTCTCTTTTTATGGAGAAACACTTTTTATGATTATGATTTGTGTGGGTGTGTAGTTTAATTTGATAAATCAGTTATTTTTAGGGGTTTTCTAGATAAAAATGAGTAAACTTCTGCAATAGTCAATAATTAGAAAAGATTTTACCAATAAAGTAAAATCCAACTTGTTTGGGTGACCTAACTTTTAGAAAGTTTGTAATTGTTGATTTATTTTATAAATCATGTTTAAAAATAATTTTAAAGTTTTGTAAAAATCAAAAAGCATCTCTTGTATTTTGAGAATGAAATCAAGGTTTTTTACAATGACGCCACTTTTATAAAAGTTAATCATCCTTGAATGAAGTTGAAATTCGTCCTTGAATCTAATGAGTAATTTTAGCAACAAAACTTCCAAATGAAATAAACATATGGCATAATATTTTTGAAGCCTCGGTTATAATTCTTTCATATTAGTGATCATAGTAAAAATAGGTTGAGGAAGCAACTAAAATGGCAAGAAATATAGCTAAGAGATATTTTATGGATAGTAAACACATGAATTTATTTCCCTTCTTACTATTTTATGCATTCAAGAAACCAATCATTTTGGTTGAAGAATTCAGTATAATTCTCGAAAGAACTTTATTATTTTGGTTGAAAAATTCTAATAATTACATAACCTGCTTTGGTTGATAAATAAATATAAATTATACTTATTTATCAACCAAATAATACTTATATTTTTTATTTCAACCAAAACATTAAGTTTTCTTCAAAAAGTTTCTTTCATATAGCCGATGAAGTTTGTAGACTTGTTATAGAAAAAGTGGAAGAAGATGGTGACTCAATTGTAAAAAATTTTCGCGAATTAAATCTGAATTGTAGTACCATAAGTTCGATGCTAAGATTGTACAGGAAGATCGGAAGAACAGTAAAGTTAACCCTTTGCCGGTTAGAATATTTTTTTGCAATTATGGAATAATAATTCTGAAATATTTGAATTTTAAAAAGTGCATTCAGAAAATTTTTATGCTGCATTTTTGAATTTTAAATTTTGTTTTTATGGAAGTTTAAGAACTCGAATTTATAATTATAATCGAGTTATAAAGTTTATATTTAAGTAGAAATGAATACATTTTAACCATTTCACAAACAGATTTGATTTTATTTGTTTCATCTTAAATTTATGTTTATCCTGGTTTCGGAATATAAACTTACAAAAAAACACTTAGGGTACATTTTTCAAATTATAGAGGCCATAAAGGTTTTAGTTTTATTATAAAGTTTATCTATTCGAATTTTCACACTCATAGAAGCAAATAAAATTTCGCATGTTTCATACTTTGCAAGCTCATAACAGACTAGATATCAATTCTATGATTTTTAATTTTTTTGTAATGTAGATGCCAACTTCATTTTTTAGTTCTCACCTTTTCGTTTTTCTAACTATCTTTGTTTTCGCTATTGTTGTGTTTAACAAACACTAGTTTATGAATAATAAATATTCCTTAAAAGACAAACAAACAATAGGAAAAGTATTTAAGTATTCTTTTTTTATATTAAAGATAATCTACTTTTGATTTCTAATGCCTGTTAACACGAGATCGCAACTAGAAGATAATAATACATCTTCATCTCAAGATATCGCTACTTTTTCTACAGGAACAAGTGGGCAAAAATAAGAGCGTTTATGGAAATATGAGACCGCTATATTAAAAGAATTAGATAATATAAAACTAACTAAAGGAAAAGAAGATCTTAAGAGATTCTTCAGAAGAATAAATGGAAACCCTAAATGATCTCAGTCATCAAATAAGGATAGAATCGGCTATTTAATTGATTCCTTAATTGGAAAAAACAAAGAAGATTTAAAATCCTTAATTGGCAAATTTGAAACATTAGAAACAGAAGTAGATGAAAAAAAAGATTGGGATTCAGTTTTATCAGAAATTGTAGAAATTATAGTCTGGCCACAAAAGAAAAAAGTATCAGCTGCCTAGAAAATATATGCAACAATCTTGGATTGCTTGAGGTAATGCAATAATTGACTCGGTATGCATTGGTGACATAGAATGGGGCACAGTTATTTCAAAAATTAGGCAAAAACCTCCACACACTTTTATGGCTTCAGAATTCAGAGACTTTGAATATGGAAAGAAAATCAAAGACGTCGATTTTATTATAAGACAAATTTGTGAAACGTTAGATAATATAAACGAAAACGCAAAGAAAGGCAATAAGAAGCCAATACTAAGAAAGGATAAACCAAATGAAATCAAGAAAAGTTCATTCTGTAGGAAAAACGGACACATAGAAGATATTTGTTATTCTAAGAAAAATAAGCCTAAAGTTGGTTCTAATTTGGTTAATCAAATAAAGGAAAGTTCTGATTATGTTAAAGTTTTTGCAAAAGAAATTTACATTGATAATCTTAAAACAAAGGCAGTCTATGATACTTGTGCAGCTGTCAATATAACAAGCATGAAAAGTTGTAAAAAATTAAAACAAAGAAATAAAAAAGTGGAATTACAAAGCCATACTAAAAAATTTTATGGCGTAGATAATAATCCACTAAAGTCTAATTACTTTATTGAAGTTAATGTGGATTATGAAGATCTCAATGTTGGAAAAGAAAAACTTTATATCTTGGAAGGAGATCATATTTCTACTTTAATAGGTCAACCGATTATTATGAAGATCGAATAAATGAAAGCCAAAAATTATATCAAGAAAATAAGTTATGTTACTTTCAATGGAAGAACAATTGTTAATGAAATATTAGTATTAAATGAATGTGAAAAACATATGCAATTAATTAGAAATGAATTATCGAAAGTGAAAGTTGAAAAGAATTTAATACCTCCAATCAATATTTCAACTGAAGATAACAAAGTTTCAAATGTTTATAGACCTATCAATCCTTCGCAGATACCACGAATTAATAAAGCCTTGGCACCTTTATTGAAAAATGGGTATGTTTCAGACTTGAAATATCCCAGTAATTGGTTAACACCTTTAAGATTAGTTAGAAAACCAGATGGAACAGATAGAGTATGTCTAGATTTGAGAAATTTAAATTTGATTGTACAGCAAGATAATTATCCAATACCGAACAATACTACTTTGACAGATCCTTTAAGAAATAAGAAGATCTTTAGTAAATTGGATATTAAAGATGGATTCTTTAATATTCCTCTAAACGAGAAAGATAGAAATAAAACAGCATTTAAAGTTGGTCATAAAATTTATCAATTTAATGCCTTCCTATGGGATTTAGAAATGGACAAAACATAATTCAAAAATACTTAGAACATATTCTAGTTGATCATGTAAATAAAAATTGTATCATCATTGATGATATTCTAGTTTTTAGTGATTCAGTTGAGGATCACAAAAAAGATCTAGTAGATGTTATGGCTATTCTAAAAAAATATGGATTTATTATAGTTGAAGAAAAAGCTAAATACTTTATAGATACTGTTGACTTTTTGGGTTATGAAATATCTCATAACAAAATTAAACCACTAGTAGATCGTGTTCAAGGAATCCGTGATTATCCTAAACCAAGAAATCTTACTGAAGTTAGAAGATTTATTGGAATTCTTAACTATGATTGAAAATTTATTCCAAATATTTCCACTACGTTGAGACCGTTATACGCTTTAACTCAAAAAGGCGTAAGGTTTAAATGGGATATTGAACAACAAGAAGCTTTTATTAATGCTAAAAATCAGCTGATGAAAACAGCTGAACCGATAATAGCTGATCCGACAAGAAGATTTACTTTGGAAACTGACGCATCAAATACAGGAATTGGTGCAATTTTAAGACAAGAAGATGGTATTGTGGCATATGCATCAGCAACTTTAAACTCTATTCAACAAAAATATACAATCACTGAACGTGAACTATACTCTGTTATCTGGGCTGTAGATAAATTTAAGTATTATTTGAAAGGCCATGAATTTGATTTACTTACTGATCATCAAGCGATCGAATATTAAAACACAAAAAATGACTTTGGAAACTTTAGAATACAACGTTGGTATGAAAAATTAATGGAATATTCATTTGTTCCAAAGTATAAAAGGGGGGAGGAAATGATTCTAGCTGATGCCATGTCAAAATCGAAAACTGAAGATATAAACCACGAAAAGATGAGCAATTCAAACTTTGAAACTAATGAAATTGAAAAAATTATGAAGCTACATGAAAATATTAATCATCGAAAATCAATCTTGGGTGATCTGAAGCAAAAAGATATAAACATTAGCAAAAAAGAACTAAATTCTATATTAGGTAAATGTATAACGTTTTGGAAAGAGATAAAAAATATGTTAACTCTAATACATATATTGAAACTAACTATGTTGGTGAAATAGTAGGAGTTGATATATTGGAAATAAGAAAATCTAAGATTATCGTTCTTATCGATTACTTCAGTAGAAAAATATTCACGCAAGTTCTGGAATCAAAACATGCATCAAAAATATTAGAATTGTTAAAAAGAGTTTATTCTGAATTTTCTTACAGAAAAATAATTGCTGATAATGTGAAAGAATTTAATAATTATTATGTAAAACATTGGACTAATGAAAATCACATTGATCTTCATTTTGTTTCACCTTTCTATCACAAGGTTGCTGGAAGAGTGGAATGGGTAAATCAAACCCTTAGAAAAGATCTCAATAAAACAAAAGGTCCTTTGAAGTTTAAGTTGAAAAAGGTAACTAAAGCTTATAATTCAAAATTGCATCATGCAATTGATATGAATCCTAATGACGTTTTACTACAGGAAAATAAGGATTTGGTACTTAAAAATATTGAAAAATACAAGAAAGAATTTTTATTCAAAGATTTACTTAAACTCAAATTGAATCAACCAGTTCTTATGAAAAATGAATCAAGAAAATCGAAAGATCATAAGATCTTAGATAAACAAGGAAAGGTTTTGCAATACATTGAAAAAGGTACTTATATTGTTGAAACTAAAGATGTTAAAAGGTTCCAACGAAACTATTCCCAATTAAAAGCTTTTCCAGGGGATGTTGTGTTTAACAAACACTAGTTTAGGAATAATAAATATTCCTTAAAAAACAAACAAAGAATAGGAAAATTATTTAAGTATTATTATTTTTTATTAAATATAATCTATTTTTGATTTCTAATGCCTGTTAACACGAGATTGCAACTGCTATATTCGCAAAACACAAATACGTGTTTTGATTAGAATTTTTGAAAACACGTATTTGTGTTTTCAAAAAATTTACTAAGGGACAAAAAACACAAATGTGTGTAAAAAACCGGCAATTGATTTCGTCCTTAATTCACCCATAGATAAGAAACCATATGTATTTGTGGATGAAAGGTCATTTATATACATGTTCCTAGAGATCATGATAAAAGCGCAGATGTAACATGTATTTCGAACAATAATCTAGTCATCAGAGAATGGAACGTGACTCTATATGCTGCTGTCAACGAAAATGATATCATACATAAAAAATCTTTCTTGACATTTGTAATGATGCTACTTTTAAATTTCTCTGCGATTTAGACAAACTTTAGATTCAACTCAATACTACCAACGCAACCATTTTTACGAATAGACTTAGGCCATCATATCAAATGAAGTCGGATCTACTACTTTATGCTTGAAAATTCATTTAAAATATATTAGTCCATAGTTTTATATGTTGAATCCGATTGAACTTTTCTTTACAAAGATCAAATCTATTTCTAGATCATTGTTTTGGATCAGAATGCAGACTGGAAGAGATCGTCAATACTGCTTTGTCTCAAATAAAAACAAGTGATTTTGATGAATAGTCAAATTCAGAAAAACTGCTTCTTGGCTGTCAAGTAGCATGATTTTAATTAAATTTCTAAGCTTATATGTTTTTTTTAACAAATATTTTATTTTTGAAAGCAGTAACAGATATACTATGTCGCAAGGAAATTCGGACACCCTATTTTTTGTAAATCGAAGCGTCAATTCGGCTTATAAATAAATATGAATAAAAAGATTAGATATATTTAAACTGCATTATTTTTAATATTTATTTATTTATCACTATTTTTTATTAAAAAAGATAGAAAATCAAAAAGGAGCTTTATTGATCCAGCACGGAAATTCGGAAATTCAAAAGTTAATAACTACCATACTACCACGAACTTGTAACACTTCTTTTACACGTTTAGGCATTGGTTTAATTAAGTTTTTTATAAAATTGTCGGGTAAGTTATTCCATAATCTTAGTAGCTCTGTTTTTAACTTATCTGGATCATCGAAGTTTTCCCCCTCAGCTCTCTCTTCATATAGGCCCAGATGTGTTCAATTGCATTCAAGTCGGGGCTTTGGCTTGGCCAAATCAAAGTTTCAACTTCTTTTCCCCCAAGATATTTCCCAATGAGCTTGGATGTATGCTTGGGGTCATTGTCGTGTTGAAATACGAAGTTATTTAGTCCCATGTTCTTTTTTGATTGTATTAAATTGTAATTAAATATATCCAAATAACCATATCTATCCATTTTACCATCTATAAAAACCAACTTTCCAACTCCTTTGTAAGAAAAACATCCCCAAACCATCACACTGCCTTTGCCAAATTTTACTGTCTTTTCTACATGCTTAGGGTCAAGTCTTTTAGATGGAGGTCGCCATACATATGAACAGCCATCTGAATTATAAAGATTAAATTTACATTCATCTGAAAATATAACACTTTCCCAGTAATTATCAGGTTGAAATATCCACTTTGCACACAACTCTTCCCTTTTCCTTATATTTTTTGCCGACATTACAGGCTTTTTGTCAGGGAAGTAAACATATATGCTAAGGCTATTTAAACATCTTATAATTTTATCATCTGGGACAGTTTTATCCCTATTTTCTTTAAAGATTTTATTCATTTTTGGGACACTAGCTTTCGGGTTTTCTTCATGAATGGCCTTTATAGCTCTTATATCGTCATTATCGAGTACATATTTACCTCCAGAGCCTTTCTTTCTCTGAATTGAGCCCGTTTCTTCGAATTTTTTGAGGTAATCGCTTATTGTGGATTTGGGAATCCAGGTCAAACCTTCGATCTCTCTATAAGAATACCCTTCTTTTCTAAGTGCTAAAATCTGTCCAAAACAAAATTATCAATACTTGCCATTGTTTTTTCTAATATTTTATTCCTTAAGCCTATTATTTACTGAGTTTTGTGTGAATAACAAACATGTCCGAATTTCCGTGCTGGATCAATAAAGCTCCTTTTTGATTTTCTATCTTTTTTAATAAAAAATAGTGATAAATAAATAAATATTAAAAATAATGCAGTTTAAATATATCTAATCTTTTTATTCATATTTATTTATAAGCCGAATTGACGCTTCGATTTACAAAAAATAGGGTGTCCGAATTTCCGTGCAACAAAGTATATTTGTGTCAATTCGAAAATTATAATAAAATTTACAATAAATTCATACAAATCGAGACTAAATTTTAAATGTACAATTTTTAGAAATGGATACTTGTTTCTAAAAAAGTTTAAACACTTAACAAAGTCTTGCTAAACTGTACATATGTAAAATATATTCTTTTTTAATTGACTTTTTCACTATATGGAGCAAAAATATTGAAGGTGCTCTTATAATTCCAAAAGAACAACTATGAAAAGTGAGATGTGTATAAAAATGACCAAAACGACAAGATATTTTTTGAAAGTTTATCTATTGATATAAAAACATTCGAGTCTATGATTTAGTTAGTAACTAATATGGTTTTCATGATTTCTGCCTAAAAAATCTCAACCAAAATAGAACATAACCTTCGAAAATTAAGCCATATAGATACTCTATTTTTGTGTGGGATGATTTTTTGTTTCATCTCAAGCACATGTGTGAATAAACATTTAGAGTTATTTGGTTTGAAGTAAAATTTACAGTTATCATAAACACTAAAAATTAAATCGTTCATTTTGATTAGGATTGATATATACTTTCTTACAATAAAAATCTGAGCCATCTCCGGTTTTTTGATCTCCTTTTATCTATTTGTCAAGAAAATATTGAAAATGAAATTCAATGTTGTTGTTTATAAGAGTCCAGTCAAAAAAGAATGGAATATATACAAAAAACTTATTTCTTTTGGTAATCTTTTTAGAATCATGATTTGCACGTGATAAACCAAATTCCTTTTTCATTTTCTAGGGTCAGTCACAAATAGAATGGTATTACCAAAAATAAGCAGCGCAAACTCTGAGACAGGACTAATAAATAAGTCAGAAAAGTTTTTATTGCAAGGAGGAAGCAAGAAGAATTCACCAACGCTAAGAAAGGCACAAACAATTAGTCAATTTTTTGATAAATCAAATGTACATTCTCCACCTTTAGTTACAGCTATCTTTTCTAACAATGATAAGAATTCTACTACGGTTTGGTTGAATAAAAATCTGTCTTCTAAAGGCTCTTATTCTTCTCTTAGGAAAGAAAGTTCTATACAACCAAAACTTCATAGGAAAATTGCTGGTCATTTGGGTTATGATGTCCTATTTAGAGACCTTCATAATTGTTTAAAGGCAGAATTTAGCTTTGATATTTCTAAGGTATCCAGTATTTTATTTTATCTTTGTAGCCAATAGCGAAAAATTCAAGATATTTGTTGAAGCAAGGCAATTTAGATTTGATTTTGGAAGATATCCCTTATCCTGTCACAGTAATTTATACTTTAATAATATTTATAGGTGTTTCTGTTTAATGATTGCTTGATATATGGTTTTAGAACAGGTGAAGCTAAGTTAAAAGAACAAAAGATACTAAACTTTGATAGTCTAAGCTTGGAAGAAGAAAGCGAAGGTAATATCAAAACAATAAAATATATAGGATGCAAGATAAAACTAAAATATAATGATGATATCGTTTTATTTAAAGCAAAAGACAAAGATATACACGAAAATTGGAGGACTGTTTTACAAAGCGGTATTACATTTTATAAATGTTTGACTGAGCGAAAGGCTAAAGAAGAGAATATAGCTAGACAACATAGTAGAAGACCTAGTCTAGTTAGTGATATGCTTCAAATAGAAAGAAAGGGTTCATTTAGTAAACATAACCAACGAAGCAGCATTTATGATACATTGAAAAGTTGGGGTGGATCTATTTCTAAAAAGGGAAGTAAAATGAATTTAAAGAGTAATAGTAGTGATAGTAGTAATTGGATCCCTGATAGCGAAGTATATGTATTTATCTTATCTTTAGGCTGATGTTTGTATGATTTGTAATGATACTAAATTTTCTCTTTTGATCAGGAAGCATCATTGTAGGTATTTCACGTTTTTGTTATTTTTAGATTGTGCGGTAAGATTATGTGCTGGAAGTGTTCTGAAAAACAAACTTGCAATGATATTGTCATTAGAATGTGTGTAAATTGTATTGATAAAGACAATGAAGATAATTTTTCCTAATAAATAGAATTTTATAGAAATCGGATAATATTATCTCTGACGTATGGTACACCATTTATATATTGGCTCTCCATCTTCATCTTCTCCAACTTTGGCTTTATTCTTATCCTAAAAATGAAAAATTGATCAAACTAATAAATTCTTTTGTTTAATCATCTCCTTCTCAGCTTCCTTAATCTTCTTATATCGTTTGATTCTAGCTTTCAATTCGCTATACATAAATTTTTTCTCTTTGTTTGCGGCTTCTATGTTTTCCTAAAAAATTCTTAACTTGAAGATTTACCACTTTGAGTTTCTTTAAATCTATCTGCTCTAAATCTTTTTTTCTCAATCTATTATGTTTTCTATCAACTATTTCTGGTACAGTATCAAAGTGCTTTGCTATATCAAAATTCTTTACTAAAATATAAATAAATAACAAGCTACCATCTTCAGTATCATCAACGAAAATGATATGATTGACTTTATCAACTTTATCCTGAATGAAATGTAGTGAATCTTTCAACTTTTGTATTTTCTTGAAAATGTTTTATCAAATTTATTACTTTGAGCTCTATTGTCTTCTGATAAGTTATACAATTCAAATCTTGAGTTTTCAATAATTTCAAAGCATCTTCGTCTATTTCATCATCAGAGTTATAAACTTCTTTTCCATTCTAAAACATAAATTAAGGCTTAGATACTATATATTTCTTATTGATCATACCAAAATAAAACTCATCCTGATTACGAAAATAAGCTTGTTCTTTCAAGCTTTTTAATTGCTTCTCTTTTAAATGATGATTCTTTGCTCTTTTCACATAATCTTTATGTTTAGGTAGTAATCCCAATTTTCTTCGCTCTTTTGGTTGCCTTCTTTCTTTGTGAGTTTTCTGTGGAATGTATTTGTCTTTGGTCATAAAAAAGTTCAAATCGCTGTGGAGTGGAAATCAAATACAGTTCAACTTTGATCAAAATGATTGATAGTTGTAATGTAAATAGGCACGGTATAAATAAAATACAAGTGCTTTTTATATTTTGGCATATAACCTCACCCTTTTTAAAAAGCCGAAACCTGGCGCATACAAACAAATAAAATCACAAATCATTTTATATAATCTATTATATGCAAAATTAGATAAAATATTTTTCTAAAACTACTTAAAGACCAGTTTGATACGTAACTCATGGGTTTAATAACCCCTTAAACAGGGGTCCTAAAACATTACAAATACACCATAGCTATAAATTGACAAAAAATACTAACAATTAAAAAATGGATACCCGAGTAAGTATAATAGAGCCGAACTTCTCAAATGATATAATAAGAGCATTCGACTTTGAATTGGATAAGATAAATAAAGAAGTGAACGAACATAACGAGATTTTATTCATAGAAAGGAATTTTTCTGATTGTAGTTCACCTATATTGGCACATACACCACCTTCAACTATATATGCTTCGTCGAAAAGAAAGAGCTTTTCTAGTTTCTTTCATACGTTGACTAGAAAAACTACTATTTTATTGTCGAAAAGAAAGAATAGTTGGTCGTTTTTTGCTACTAAAAATAATGAAGCTGCATAATTTACAATAAATATTTTATTTTCACTAATATTTTATTATAGATAAGGGCTTGTTGTTTCCTCCAATATGAAACCTTGTTACCAAACTTTATTTGAAAACAATGAGGTCACCGCTTAAAAGTTGCAGAATTTTTCAAAATATAGAATATTAATGTATAAATACTTACTTTTGATAGACATATCTCTCGAGTTAGATTAAGGTTATTGATCAAACGATATTTTTACTTGAAATTTGGAGATTTGCCTCGGTTTTAGCTGGCGGAGATCATATGATTGAATATTTGAATAATATGTTGACAGTAAATTTGATATATTAAAATTGGTTCTATTTTACTAAATTGAAGTACTCATCATTATTGATTAGCTCATTTTGATACTCTTTGCATTCAAGAGAAACTAAAATTTGAAATCCAATGGCGAAACAGATACCAAAAAAGAGAGGTTTGAAAAGTGAGAAAGCAAAGACCAAGTTTGGCAACGAAGAAGTATCTAGAACTAGAAAAGATGAAATTAACAAGAAGCCTAAATCTAAAAAGCCTAAGAAATTTGATCAAAGTTTCCCTAAATCCTCGATCGTTATTTTCTAGTCGAAGAAGTGATACAAAAACCTAAAAAGAAGAGGAAAAGTAAGAGTAAACCTATGGAAGGCGAGTCTGACTCTGAAGATGGTAATTATGTTATTAAATTTATCCAAATGCAGCCAAAGAAGTAAGTGAAGATGAAAGAGGCATGGAAGATTTTATGCGTAGAGATATACCAAAAGACGATAATCAAACTAAATTATCTAGGGGCTCATTGAAAAAATTGAAAGAAGTATTCTCAAAAAATATTTATGATCTATAAATTTATTTAGGCTACAGATTTGGAGAATAAAAAGAACAAACAGAATATAATTGTTTTAAGTAGAATTCCAAAAGAATTTACTGATTCTGATGTATACAGTCTTTTAAGTCAATTTGGTGAGATTTCTGGATTGGTTATGCCAAGAACCGAAAATGTACATACAGAATTAAGATTTATTTTTGTAGAAAGGACACAGACATTATGCTATGATTAAGTTCGATTCAGCTGATGTGGCCCAAATTGCTTGTGAAAGTTTGGATAATTACTATATGGATGGTAGACTTCTTAAATGTATCTTCAAATTAAGCCTTTATTTTTCTAGGTCAACTTTCACGTCATAAAAAGTTCTTTTTTCCTAAGAATATATCTCTTAAAATGACTAAACGTCCAATAAAGAAGCTCGAGTCTGCTCTTAAAAAGGATAAAATTAGAATCAAGAAGCCTAAAAAAATCTCTGAGAAAAAAGATATGGATTTATAATTTTTGAATTAGAAGTGCATTTTCTTTTATAAGCCCTTCAATCAAAATCATTAGTGATATATATTTCATCAGATTTTAATGGAATGGAAATGATTCGAAAAGACGGAAAGTTTTAGGTCATAAAATTCTATCTAAATGTAATTAACCCGAGATCATGTCCTACACTAAGAGCATATATTCGGAGGAATATCCCCGTAAACAGCTGTACTATGAAAAAATGCAGCCTTTTATTCAGAAACTTACAAAAGGGCGATTACATTCAAAATACTTCACTTAAAATGCACTTCTTTAAAATCATATAAAATGTAATGGATCATTTTATAAAGTAGTTTATTTAATAAAATCTAATACAGTTTTCAGATCATCAAACTCTATAACTTCAATATTATTTTCTTTACAATGATGGGCTAATCCAAAGCCAGCTTTAGCAAATGAGAAATCCGCAGAATTTACAGCCATCATATCGGATAAACCATCACCTACAAAAACAACCTTACAATATTGATGCTTGGACTTTAAATCCATAATAGTCTGGCCCTTATCATGACCAAAATCAGTCTCATCATGAAATTTTACATTCCAACCTTCAATGGAATATTTTCCTTCGATATCATTAGATAATATTTGGATATAATCTAATATCTCTTTTTCAAAGAATTTACCCAAAATATGTACAATTAGCTGCCTTAATCCACTTGATATGATATAAACTGGGATCTGAGATTGATAACAATGTCGGATCAATTGTATACTATAAGGATCCAATTCCACATAATCTATTAAAGATGTTATTTCGGTGTAATATGCCTTAACTGAGTACCACATTTTACTAATCGCTTCTTTAAGACAGATTTGATTTAAATTGATCTGATTGCATAATCGAATTCTATTTTCTTTCCCCATATATCTATCTATTATCTTTAAATTGCTATCATCAACCGTTATAGTGCCATCGAAATCGAGACATACAATGTAGTTGTTTGGATTAGTCATCAAGTCTATCTAATTTAATAAATTTCTTGAAAAATTTAATTGGATGACTGAAAAACGAAAACAAATGACTCAACAATATCATACAAACTACTATATGATGACTAAAGAAAATATAATCGAAGCATTAAAGAGTGCTAAAACTTGGGTTTTAGTTTTATTTATACTTCTCTTACCTACGTACATTTACCATAAGGGTTTTAATTTCAATCATCAGCAAGGAAATATCAAAGGTCTTGGTAAATATGAAACCCAATTGAGAAAGAAAACGAACGATCTTAATACTTGTAAGAACAGATGTTATGACTTGAAAAGAGAATTAGAACAAGCTAATATTGATAGTAAGATGATTAGTTTGGAAAATGATTATCAGCAAAAGATGGAACAAATACGCCTTTCTGAAACCGATAAACTCAATAACATATTCTCCAACTTTGGTTTACCTAATTTACTTTCTGTTCAAAATGGTGAATATAAGGTTAATAAGGGTAGTTTAGATAACTTTCTCTATGATTTACAATTTAATAAAGAAACTTCTGAAAAGATTAAAATGCAGCAATCTATTTTTGATAATTTGAAGAAGGAAGTTGATAATATGATCAAGTTAAGTAAGGGAGAACATAAAGTTGAATTAGAGAAAATGGTGACTGATTTATTAGACAAGAGAATTCCAGTTCAACAACTATCTCTCGGCAACCAACCTAACCATAAAGAAGAAACTGATAAATATATGGATAAGGGTGAAAACTTTAATTTAGAAGATAAAGCCTTAACTAATTATGCAACATTTTCCTTAGGAGCAAAAGTGATGATTGATGGTGGTAATTTGGTCACTAATTTGCTATTGGGAAAAAGATTTAATAATTTAATTAAAGAGGATTACAACTTTGAACGCAAAGTCTGTGTACCCAAGAATAGTAACCTTAACATCACACTCAGTTCTCCTATTTCGCCTCGATTTTTAAGAATTTCTAGTCCTTTAATAGATTCTACTATTAACGATTATACTAAATTGAAACATTTTGTTCTCAAAGCGTTGGATAAGGATATTGGTAATTGGATTATTATTTTAGAAGACGATGTTGAATTATCAAAATTTCATGTTCATCAATACTATCCTTTAAATGTAGATGGAAGGAAATTTGATACTTATAGTTTGGTAGCTAAATCTAATTATGGTCATAACACTGATGTTTGTCTCTTTAGAATCGCACTTTTGGCTTGATTAATTTTTAAGTAAATTAAAGCTTTTTTAATTTCGGAATCTTTTTTCTGATTAATTATTTTTTTCGTTATCTTATCTATTAATAAATGTACGTTATAAACTTTACAATATTTCATATATTGTTCTTATATACTTTTCACAAGATTTCAAATATTTTTTCTAAAAAAGTACAGGGCGGCGCAAGTATACCATTTCCCAGTCAATTTGGTCTTTTTCTCAATGAATTTAGTCCTTTTAAAAAATAGATATATGATTTAATAAAAAACACAAGATATTGATTTATTAGTTCATTAAATTATATTAAAAACCATCTTTGACAAAAATAACTAAAAACCAAGTTGTTTTTTGATAAAATAATTGAAAATAGCAACTTTGAAAACTTTATTTAATTAAAACTACTTTGCTATCTGTTTAAATATATCACTATACTATAAATTAAATATAAAGCTTGGTCATTTTCTATAATAGAATATAAAAAATCCAAGCAATCAAGAAAGCCTTCATTATTTTATAAACATCAATACCATAAATTTTTATAATCAAATATAAATTTTTACTTGAGTTTTTTAATAAGTTATTTAGTTTTCTTTCAATCACATTTTGAAATTCTCAATATAGAATATCAACTTTACTTTAATCATTTTAATAATTTAAAATAAAATACAAATTAATTAGAATTTATTTAAATCAATATTTTCATTTTATATTTTAGAAATAATCTTATAAAATGGATAAATTAAAGAACTTTTAAGTTGATTTTAGAAATAATAACATGAAATTACTCTGCATTTTAAAGAAGCACTTTAATTAAAATAAATATATATTTTTATGAATTTTTATAATATTTTTTTAAAAAAAAGAATTAAGGATGAAATTAACGTGAAAATCATGTAAATTAATTCAATCATAAAAAATCAAATCACTAAAAACTTTATAGCTTTAAATTACTTAAATAATATTCCTCAAATTGTTAAATTTATATTCAAAAACAAAATTATATCCAATCTAATTGATTTTAATGTTAATTATTAACCATTTTTATTAAAAATTTCATCGAGAAGAATACAAAATTACTTAAATTCATTGTAAAAGAATAAAAGATTGTATTATATATTGTAAATTTAGTAAAAAAATAAAGATAAAAAGTTTAATTGTGAATATATGGCAATCCTGCTGCACAATTAGTTATATTACGCGACATATAACGAAAATAACCATTACAATCATTTTGATCAACACATATTACAGAAGATAATATAATTTCTGATAAAGAGCCTTGTTCACCTTGCCTTAATCTTGATCTTACATGGTTTTTAATTTTAGAAAATGCATTTTCTATAGGATTAAGCATATATGAATAAGAACTCAAGAAATGATATTGAAATTGATAAGAGCTAGTAATTCGTGCAATATCAGCTTCACGATGCGTTCTAGCATTATCAAAAATTATCATAGCTTGATCTATATGTAATTCATTCTTTAAGTAGCTGCAAAGTTCATCTAGATATTTCGAAAATATTTCAGCATCAACATTTGTTTTAGAAATAACTTTTGAGTAACACATACCAGTAACCATTATACTTGATAACAAAGAAGTTGATCTCCCACGTACAGTTGGAAAAACTACATTTGCTCTTTTTCCAGCTTTAGAGCGTGCTTGTGATCTTCTTAAATGATTGTTAAATGAACTTTCATCCACAAAAACGACATTTGAATAATCATTAGAAATGTTATTATTAAACCACAAAGAATGTTCTCTCCTTCCTTCTATATTTTCTACTGAATTAACGATATCTAATTCTCTGTGTGTTTTTTAATGTAATACCTAGTTCATTTAAACCTTTATCTATTGAACTTGCTGAAATTGTAAATATATCTTCAGTTACATCCGCAAAATTCATATTAATATCATTTTAGGCTTTCTTTTAATTTCTTCAAGTGAAAAATAAGGGTTTTCGGATACAATAGTTTCTATTTTATTTTTTACATTTTCTGTTAAGACTTTTCTTGCTTTACCACCCTTGGCTTTCTTTTCAATAAATCCTGTTAATTTATATGACTTCCATATATTTTTAGCTCTAGAATAATTTAAACTAAGTACAATAGATGCATCTTTTAGACTTAGCCCTTTCTCTTCAATCACTTTAATTAAATAAGATCCTTTTTCATTATTAGCTGATTGATATTTGATTTTTGGAGATATATTTTCATTTATATGAGTTTAAAGTATTATTTCTGAGTCTTATATTGTTTGTGCTGTAACTTCCATTATTTAAAAATTCAAAAAATATATAAGATTTATATGGATTTTATAACTCTAAATAGAATTATATACTATTTAAAGCACAATCGTCTAATTTTAAAGTATATTTTTCGATTTTAAATCTTCTATTATTAAAATTCGAAAATTGAACTTTAGAATTCTATTATTGAAGCTTAAAATCCAAGAATTGAGCTTTAAATAATATATTCAAAACAAATTTAGTGAAGTTGCTCTTCTAAAGAGTATAAAAGTGTTTAGTGAATTTAATGAGCCAGTCTGTGAAAAGGAGATCATATAAACAGTAATTATAAGACTTAAAATTTTATATTTGATTATAAAAATTTATGGTATTGATGTTTATAAAACATTGAAGGCTTTCTTGATTGCTTGGATTTTTTATATTCTATTATAGAAAATGACCAAGCTTTATATTTAATTTATAGTATAGTGATATATTTAAACAGATAGCAAAGTAGTTTTAATTAAATAAAGTTTTCAAAGTTGCTATTTTCAATTATTTTATCAAAAAACAACTTGGTTTTTAGTTATTTTTGTCAAAGATGGTTTTTAATATAATTTAATGAACTAATAAATCAATATCTTGTGTTTTTTATTAAATCATATATCTATTTTTTAAAAGGACTAAATTCATTGAGAAAAAGACTAAATTGACTGGGAAATGGTATAAATTTGGACATTCTAATTTTTGCGATGGGTGGTAATAAAAAATATATTATTTAGCCAATTGTATTTTTTTTTAAAAATGACTTTTCAAAATAGAAAATAAAAATATATCTATTGAATATCAAAATAGAATAAGAATAAAATGTTTACTGGAAGCTGGAATGTCCCCTACAGAAATATCACCTCATCTAAAATGCTCTCGGAAAACTATTTACAATATGAAGAAAAAAAGCAAAACGATAAGGAAGAAAGGGACTTGTGGAATATAAAACTTTGCGCAAAAACTAAAAAATTTATAAAGCGTAATATGAAAGAAAAACATAGAGTTTCTGATAGAAAATGCTTTGCCAGGTTGAATTCTAGTTTAAGCTATCAAAAATGTAACAAAACTATTACGCCGTTTTACACAAAAAGGTAAGCGAATTTTAATTAATAAGAAATATGCAAATTAATATCTAGTGCCAAGATTTATATATAATATTTTCTATAAATTAAGCTTTATTTTTAAAGCATATTTGTTTAAATTACTATAATGGATAACTTACAAAAATTCAATAACCGATAAAGAACAACGTGTATTTATCAAATTTGGAGTAATTCTAGGCCATAGTTCGGGAATAATACACAAAGAATTGGTTAAAGCGATAGGAGAAAAGGTCTATAAATATAATACAGTGAAAAATATGGTTTCTAAGTTTAATAAAGACCAAACTTGCGTTGAAGACACTAGAGGAGGCGATACAAGTAATCATTTAATAAAAGAAAATATAATTGAGAAAATTAAAGAATATCTTGCTCAAAGTAGAGCCTGGTCGTGCCTCGAACTTTCTATGTTAGTAAATTGTAGCAAAGCTACTGTCTATTGTATTTAAAAGAAGATTTACAAATCAAGAAATTATTGAGCAAAGTGGTTCCTCATTTTCTCACACAGGAACAAAGAGAACATAGAGTATTAGCATTTAGATATAATTTGGAGCAGTTATAAAAACAAAAAACCCTAATAAACAGAACATTGGCTATAGATAAAACTTGACTTACTTTATATATGTAACCTCAGCGTGACCAGTCTCGATTTTGGAGAACTAAGGACGAAAGACCACCACAAATTGTAGCACAATAAAACTATCAGAGAAAATGAATGCTTATAGTACCAATGGATTATAATGGTGTTGC